>CABHPQ010175976.1:0-33920 GCA_902168405.1 Peromyscus aztecus | reverse complement strand
ACACACACACACACACACACACACACACACACACACACACACACACAAAGTGAATAGAAAATGAAAGCCCCAAAGCGCACTGTAGTTTCACCAACACAAATGTGAAAAGCCTCTTACGCATTCCTGCTGCCCAGTCCGTCTTCACTACGTGTTATCTTATGACCAATGGTGACAGTGTTATGAATGTGTCTTCATATCCAGTGTCTTGGAGAAATGTATTCCTTGCAGATTTTCCTGGTCTTAGCTCTGAGGGTTGTGACAGATACTGGGCAACCTCTCACATGTTGGCGAACACCTTACTTGCCCCCAAACTTTTCATGTCTCATTCCCTATCACTATGTTTACAGGTGAATTTGTGGGCAGACCATTTTAGCGTCTGGAGGCTTCTCTTTAATAGCTGTTATAATAAACTGGGGGCTCTGACCACAATGAACTTATAAAAAGTTTTGGAAACACCCTTTTCTTTAAATTAGACAAGCTTAGAGATTTGGTTCTCACAGCCCTATTTCCTTGATGTATTTTCCATGGTCGTACACAGAAGAGCTGATTTGTGTTTCTCTAAAGCATGAAACTAAAATTTTATTATAGCAGATACACCAATTATAGCTGGACAGCTTCTGTGATGAATTGGGTTTTTTTTTTCCTACTGAACAAGGGAGGTAATATTCCTACTCAATAATATTACATAGTGTTCAGTGTTATATAGCAAATACACACATGAATCTTATGCTTTGCTATTGCTTTAAGTTATTTTTATTCCTCTGGTTGCTGAGTTCTAAGTTTTCTCCATGAAAATAATGATTTGAGAATAAAGACAGCATTAGGTGTAGCTCCCGTAATTCCATTTAGCCACTTATGCGATAGGTACTCTTCCAAGTGACTTTTTTTTTTTTATTGTGTTTTGAAAACTCACAAAAACTGGTGCCATCATCACACGCATGTTGCCTTTGGGAAAATGAGGATCAGAGGCATGATCTTTCTTGCCAGTAGTCTCATAGCTAGTTAGATGTCTAAGCTGAGTTCATAATCCAGACAGACTGTGGAGTTCCTGCCTGTACACCTGACAGTTTCCGACTCTCCATCACAACCACATCCTGAATACTGGATGTTGAAACAGGGAGTCAGAGCTTAGTTAGACCCCACTGAAATGGAGGCTGGACTGTGGCGCTCACTAAGCTTATTATTCATTTCCTTTTACTTTCCTTGGGCAGAGTGTGGTGGTCGATTGAAGGCAGAGCCCAAACCCAGAGACCTGTACTCCCACGCTCAGTTTGGTGATAATAACTACCCAGGACAAGTTGATTGTGAATGGTTGCTGGTGTCAGAACGAGGCTCTCGACTTGAATTGTCCTTCCAAATGTTTGAAGTAGAAGAAGAAGCTGACTGTGGCTATGACTATGTTGAAATCTTTGATGGTCTCAATTCAAAAGCTGTGGGTCTTGGTAGATTCTGTGGATCTGGGGTAAGTACGCCAACAGAATTCCATGGCCAATTAATGAAAATTCCTGTTAATTAGTAGTTTGTGTATATAATATTTACAAATTGAAAAACATTCTTGAAAAAATTATTCACTCTGTATTATTATCAATGACTAGACAAAAAACCCACAGCTCTTCTATCTTCCTATGTCTCCACTTTTAGTAAGTTTACATTAATATTCACACGAGTAGATGAACCTAGTTGTTCTAGTTCCTTGTCGCTTTCCATATTCTAACTTTTCATTGTGCAGTAAATATTTAAATGCTTAATAATCTAAAAACAACATATCTAAATACACAGTCTTGCCAATGTTGTTCCTTCCAAAATTAAAGCATAAGAGAAAAGGGAAGAAAATCCAAATTGCTCCAGTTTGCATTCTCTTCTTTAGAAATCCCTCCGGTCAGAACACCAGGACCAGCTATCACTGCTCCGCATGCGCAGGTGGAGTTCAGGGACAGGTAGTGAGGAGGCCACATGAGAAACTAGAATGAGAAACACTTCTGCTTTTCTTTATTTCCCCCAGGACTCACTGCATTCAAATGGAAGCTACTCTGAATTTGTATTTTACATGAGATGAAAATAACCCCAATTTTCTGAGTGTCAACACTTATCTAGGAATTAAATAATAATAATATCAAACTTCTACTCAAGTAACACTTGAAACAAAAGAGATCCTTAGAATGTTTTTGATCAACAAAAGAGGGAGAAATGAAAGATTTAGATTCCACAAGTGGTCCAGTTCATAATAACCACTGAAGAAATGACTATCTCTTTACTGTTCTGTAATCTCCTTTGTTTACATATAAATCAAAGAAATGTGGATTAAAGTTTTGAAGACCAAGTCTTATTGGAAATTTTGGAGTTTAGTAGTGGGCTAAAATATCTTTTATGAGATCTTCAGTATTGCATTTCTTCCCTAAATCTCATGTTTTCTCATCTTTGTGAAAGGAGACGCAACAGAACTGTTGTTCTGGGCTGTTGGGTGGATTGAATTATTAGAGCATGTGCATGGCACTGACGAAACAGTGGCTTAGTCTACTGCTCATTTGGTTTATGTTCCACTTGCTTTTTCTTTCAGCCACCAGAAGAAATCTATTCAATTGGAGATGCAGTTTTAATTCATTTCCACACTGATGACACTATCAACAAGAAAGGATTTTATATAAGATACAAAAGTATAAGGTACCCAGAAACCATGCATGTCGAGAACTAATGCAGATCCTCCCTCAGAACAGAAAGGAATGTGCATATGGAAAGAAGACATTTTTAAAATTGACAATATTAGTACAAATGTTTTATATAATGAGTGAACAAAAGAGAATTGCAAGACTAGAGTTATCTCTGGAATGAAAGTGAACTTTCCAGAAAACTGGATTGACATTTCAAGGATGTTTGAAAATCATGCTTGATGATTAATAAAGGTGTTGGACAGCTATCACATGCTTCAAGGAAGATTAACAGCTTGAAATATATGCCTCATATTTTGGACAGTTTACTTCAGGAGCTATGAGTCTCTGGAGTGATTTCTTGACTACTTTTTCAAGATCTGGGGACATATAATGATCAAACAGATCAAAACTTGGAAACCTACTTCTTGGATCTTAGCACATTTGCTTAAGACTTGGTAGGTCAGATCCAATGTAAACCAAATCCATGTAAGGAGATGTGGAATAGTGGTCTTTGGAAGGTAGTTTGTCCTTTAAATGTAGGTGTGTGTGTGCGTGTGCGTGCTTGCATGCGTGTGTGTGTGTGTGTGTGTGTGTGTGTGTGTGTGTGTGTGTGTGTTTATGTTTGGAAACTGGAATATTTCATCTTCATTATTTTCAAATGCCGGCCAGCTTAACCTCTTCACACAAATGATTTTGTGACCACTTCATTGAATCTATATCTTGAGAAGTCTGAAATATCTGTAGTGTCTGTAAGCAGTTAATCTCTTGATATCATATTTAATTACTGGAAAATATCCAGTTTATTAGTAAATTCATTTCTCTTTGAGGAAGTGCTGAATAGTCACACCAAATCCAGGAAACCCATTATGTCTTATGAACCTTTAAGAAAAACTCCCACGAGGTGTGTGCAGCCGTCTTCCAAATGACTACCTGATGGTTCCTCTTCCAGTTACTACTACTGCTGCTATGATCTTTCTTTATTGTTAATGTGTTGATGTATTATTGTTATGGTTATTGTTATTGATGTTGTTACTGTATTTAAAAATGATCAGATGAAGTGGGTGGAGTTTGGGAGACATGAAATATCTCTCCTTTTTTTTGTTCTCTTCTTGAGATTCAGTTTAAAAAATACAATATTGGGTGGCAAATGATTTGTTTCTGAAATATTTCCTATGGTGCTATTCCATAAACATTAAAACAGCAACAACAACAAGTTTCTGACCTTTGAGCCAAATGCCTGCTCTATACTATGAATGCCTCCCTGTATGCGGCAGGCAAAGAAAACTAAAGACTTGTTAAATATATCAAGAGTGTATCATGGCAAGGGCAAACCTTGTCCTATGAAACAAATACTTCCAATGCCTTAGAATTCTTGCACATAATCAAAAAAATCTGCTTAAAGACACGTCTTTTGAAATGTTGGCCATCACGGCACATGTTAATCAGCAACTCCAAGAAGGAAATCCATTTCTATAACAGAGACATTGGACCCATACAGATACATTTACATGTGTACATCCCAACCTGCTTTTGTTGTAGAAATGTAATTTTAGGACGAATTTTTGCTTTATAGCCCTGTGTGTTTTTAATATTAATGTATGTATATGTGAGCCGTTGAATGAGTGTGTCTGCTAGAAAGTAAACGCTATGGGTGGTTGACAAGTTTAATTCTGTGTGCCGAGTTGTGCTAGAACCATATATGAAGTAGCACCCTGCTAAAGTTTCATGGGCATATAATGGAGAGTTCTAATTATCATTGATCCCATCAAAGAAAGGCTCTTTCCCTTAGACAATCTGTTTTGAATTATTATTATTATTATTATTATTATTATTATTTTTGTTGACGTGAGTTGCTGTGCAAATGAGCGTTTTTCTCTTAATTGTCCACAAACACCCATTGTCTGGGAAATAAAAGGGGGGAGGTTATATTTCTTTATTTTTACAAAATTAAACTCTACATCTAGATATAACAATTTATTCTTTTTCTCAATTTTCCCTTGAACAATCTTTCTCTATTTATAACTTGCAAAGTGTAAATATAGTTTTTGAACCAATGTTTGGATCTCATTGAATGTTGCCTTCAAAATATGAATGTGTCACCTGTAATGTAGATGGAAATGATTTGTTCTAGTACCTTCTTCAATATTTTATCACTCATCCTCAACTAGCCAAGATATGCCCACAATGAGGAAGAGAAAAGAAAAAAAAAAGGCACTCACCCTGGAAGTGTTTTGCACTGCTCAGGGCTTTGTGTAGGTGTGAAAAAGCTCCTAAAACTCCATGCATGCTACTCTTCAGCTGAAATAGATGATGAAGTGCAGACCATGAGACCTAGTGATATGTGGCTTCCAGGGTAACAGATGAAGTTAGATGCAGAAACTCAGTCAGTCTGTGTGCTATCAGAAATCTGTGCTTACTCTACGACATGCAATAGATTTAATTTTGGTACACATGAACAGTAGAATTTTTTAATTATGGAGTGTTTCCACACAAAGCAAACTTCAGGTATGAATTAGGTAGTTACTAGTTGATGACAACATTTTTCTTTCAGCAACAGCGTGAAGATTAGAATGTCAACTGCACATAGTTGTCTTTATGCACCAAAAATACTACTAAAATTTAAAACAACCCTATAGCTTGGAGTTAGTGAGCTTCTTATTAAAGCGAATATATTAAATTATTTCAAGTGTCATGATGGGGAAAATGTAACTACTTTAAGAAATAGCCCAGAAACTCCAGTTGATACCCACTAAGTCACAACAAACTAAGCTTGAGACAACTAGGAAACTGTAGAAAGTCTGTTATCATAATGTAGTTCATTGACATAGAAATTAATTTTTATTGTATAATGTTTTAGAAATCAGACAGTACCACATATTATTTTTAAAGAAACTCAACATTTGCCTTAAATGTGCTGTTAAATGAAAATAGAGACACCATCATTGTTGTTTTGCTCAAAAGTATTATTGTCCTAGACATTTTATGAAGTTAATTTTGTAAATTATTTTATACCTTTATAGTATGTTGTTTGTGATTTACATTTGCCAAGGTTCTGAATACCTTATAATTGCCATTGCACACAGAAGAAAACTACCTTTTAAAATATTATTTCCTTATGTTTATTACAAAGAGAAATCCAATCATGACTTCAAATAATTGTACAAAACAACATTTTAAAAAGAAATAAATGAGGACTGATCAGATCAGCCAGCAGGAAGCATTGCAGGACACCAAAAGTGGGCATGTAAGTTGGCTTCTGAGGACGGCATGGGAGGAGAGAAATGAGTCCTGAAAGTTGTCCTCTACCCGCACACACTTAGGCATGGGTGTGCCCATATGTGCACACATGCATGCACAAATAGGCACATGCACACACACACACATACACACATATACACAATAAATATTTGTAAAATGTTTAAAGCAATAAATAGAGGAGAAGCAGGAATTCTATGTCCATACCTCTGCTGGCTGATTTTGTGCTACCCTGTGCTAATTTTTTTAATGCAGCATGATGTCACATTCAATTTTTTTCCATGTTTGTTCTTAGAATAACAACTTGTTCTGTTTTAATGAGTGTTTAAATTGTGGGATATTTTACAGTAACCTTTAAATGTCATTTTTTTCTGCTATGTAGAAATCTCAGTAGTATCTAATAATTTTATTTTTCATGATGTTGAAATTTACTTTTAAAAGCTCAAAAAAGTTTTATTTTTTATTTATTAGAACTACATCTATGCATTACATTAAAATGACTTTTACCCAAAGCAATTACGAAAATAACTGGAAGCTTTAATGGTGATGACTTGCATTTTTGAAAACCTTTGATTCTGCTTTTAAAAGAGCATGGAATAAGGAAAGCAGAAAAATTTATTCCCTCCTAAATATTTATCAATTAAATTGTGGAAATGTTTTCTATTTTACCAGAACAAACATATAACATCAATTTATCACAAAGACAAAAGCTCTGCTAATGTATTATTGGAGCTTCTTAAGGATTTAAGGCAGAGTAAATAGTTCCCAAAGGTATTAACTTTTGGACCTTAATTACTGTTAATACATAATTTAGAAACATTGTCATTAGCATAAGAACAAGTGATAGAAAGGCTAGCTCTAATGCAACGTGAAATATCATAGTCTCCAAGAGTTCTCTTACATCAACTGTTTCCACTGCCCACCTTCAACCTGACCATTCATCTTTTATCTCCAGTGTACTGATCCTGAATCCATGATAATCATGTTCCCACCATGACATCCTAGTTCAGGGGCTAATGCAGGAATTCAAAGCAATCCCAGGGCTCTGAGTACAATTCACTAAATATAACTTCTCCCTCCTTTAATAATTCAAGTAGAAATGAACAGAACAGAACATAGACTGACCTGCAACTTTTAAACACTTGTGGAAATATGGTTGAATTTAAAATAAATTGAACCTGAAAAAAGAGTACTAAAGATATCAATACACATTGATCAATATACACCTGTACCTATGCAGTACTCACAGTGGGCCTTTTGGTGCTATGGTACAGCGTGAAGTAAGTGGTGGAATTATTTGTGTTCTGTGTCATTTTTATACAAATACAAGCAGTGACTTTTCCAGTCTTTCTGACCTCACCTTGCTCTGCCTGCCTGTAATATCCACACAGCTGGAAGGTTCATGTGTTTTAACACTCCAAAGTTTCAGCCTACACTCACCTTAAATAAAAATAACAACTAATCGTACCACACCGACATTCACTAGCTTAAACATACATTCACCCTTTAGTGTATTTTGTAATTCATATTAGAAAAGCCACTTTGTGGTGCTTTTGTTGATCTAAGGATGGTTATATCAGTCATTAGTTTCATAACTAATCCAAGAATGGATCTGTCCAAAGTGTTGCTAGAATTGTTTTGGCAAAACAATTGGAGAAAATTAAAGAACATTTTCAATAAAGATGAGAAAGTGAACATACATTCCTTCATAGTATTTTTAAGTTAGAATTAGTTCTTAACAAAATCATGAGCCAGCACTAGTAAAATGAATCTGGGGCCTTAAAGGACTTATTCCAAGAAATTTCTTCAAGTTTATCAAAATGGGATGATTGCTTAGAAACAAGTGAAGTGAAAGAATCATAGATAATAAATCTCACATCTGTAAAAGAAAATACAAAAAATACCAACAACTCTAAAAATAACTGAATGGGGAATTCTTAGAAGCCTGTACTAAAACCTTAAGCACCTTTTAGGACAGATTTTTTTTTTTTTCACAGTTCCAATAAATGTGCCAAATATACTTTCGTACTATTCATTTATTAGCTGTTTGAATTTCTTGAGATAAAATGATCATGCATAATAAGTCACATTATTTCCCAAACAAAAGGCATATATATTTATATGCATCACATATTTGTTTGCTCATGTATTTTCTATTTATTTACTCAGTCAACAAATATTTGTTTAATGCTTGCTTCTGTGCCAAGTACTAAACAGACTGCTTCCACTTAAAGCAGAATAAGTCACAATTTCTCCTCTGATGAAGTTTAAATTTTAATTAGAGAGACATGTGTTTGTTAAAAGAAAATAATTCCCCAAAGTGAAAAGTATAAAAATAAAACAAATGTATGTTACCTAGTACCATTTTGGTGACATTTCAAAATTAATGTAGATCCTATTTTGAGATCAACATTAACATATATTCTTTCCTTAGCCTGGATTTTACAACAAAGCATTCAGTTGATTTATAAAAATAGTTATTTTTCACTTCAATCATTGTACTTTCAGTCATCTAAATTGTTTATTCTTAAGTTGGAAAATAGGTGACCTTTGTAAATATAAATCAAAAGTAATGGTATATGGACTGTTGCCCCTGTAATGAATGCATACACTGAGGTGGGTAGTTCAGAAGATTGTGAGTTCAATAGCAGCCTGGGCTAAGTAGGAACACTCTGTCTCAGAAATAAACAAACCAAGCACCACTAATTGATACATTGAAGATTTTGTTAGGATCCACACTGAAACACTTGAAACCCATGATCATATTCAGTTATCACTTAATGTGTCAAAATGAAGCTTTTCATTTGCAGGGCATCCCTCATGATCACACCTACATGATTTGAACATTGTGAAGTACTTTGCAGAGATGAACAGCAGGACAGACTGCACAGTGTAGCATGAATCTTAAAAGGTCTTATTAATAAAATCAAACCTGAGCCAGGTAGTGGGGTGAACACTGGATGGTCAGAGAGATAGAACAAGCCACAGCTACCTCACCTCGCCCGATCCTCAGCTGGTCTTGTTTCCTCAGACTGGAGGCCTCTGAGTCCTCATCCAGAATGGGTCTCAGCTGAACTGCTGCTAGAAGCCTGAATGCTTAACCAGCCCAAATGATTCTCCAGGCCAAATGCCTCTCCAGGGCAAATGCCTCTCCTGGGCAAATGCCTCTCCAGGGCAAATGCCTCTAGTTTCTGGTCCTCACGCCTTATATACCTTTCTGCTTTCTACCACCACTCCCTGGGATTAAAGGTGTGTGTCACCACGCCTAGCCATTTCCAATGTGGCCTTGAACTCACAGAGATCCAGAGGGATTTCTGTCTCTGGAATGCTAGGATTAAGGGCGTGTGCTACCACTGCCTATCCTCATGTTTAATATTGTGGCTGTCCTGTTCTCTGACCCCAGATAAGTTTATTAAGGTACACAATATTTTGGGGAACACAATACCACCACAGCACAGGAATTCCTCCACAGTGCACAGAAATGGAACTGTGCTGGACAACTCCTAGGACTTGAGGCTATTCTTTCTTACTGACTGGCAATCCCACCTCTCAGTGTGGCAACCCTCCTGTACTCTTGCCTGGTGTTGATGAAGCCAATTCAACTACCTTCCTGGGGTTTGTGAGGCCATGAAGCCTGCAGTAACCTCAGCAACACCAGAACCAGAAGAGTCTTTCTCCAGAAGTTCCCTCCAGGGTTCTGCAGCTGTTCATATAACAAAGGGCTAGCTTCATTTCTACAGTAGGTAACAAAATAATACTTAAAATAGGGAGAAAATAGACAACTGAAGTGCATATATTATGTGAGATTTTATGTGTGTATTATACAACTCATCATGTGGCCTGTAACCTTTGAAACTTTTAATGCAGAATTAAATATTAACCATACTCACAAATGAAGACATAGGTATGCCATAAAATTTTCAAAACTAGAATTCCAAGCTGCAAGGTGCAATTCCTTCCTCCTGTTTTCCACGTATTTTGTTTAGTTTTATGATCAACTTGACACAAACTGGAGTTAGCTACGAAGAGGGAACCTCAACTGAGATACTGTGCATGTTAACTTGGCCTGTAGTCTTGATTGTTGATTGATGTGGAAAGACTCAACCCACTGTAAACAATGCCATCCTTGGACAGGTGGTCCTGTGCTGTGTAGGAAAGCAGACTCAGCAAGCCAGAGGGACCAAGTCAGTAAGCCCTGTTCCTACCCAATCTCTGTGGCAGTTCCCACCTGTGTTCCTTCCCTGACTTCTTTTTACTACAACTATAAGCTGAAATAAGTCCTTTCCACTCCAAGTTGCTTTTGGTCATGGTGTTTATCAAAGAGTTGAAACCCAAGTAAGACATCACCTTAGGGTTTTCTACTTGCAATGTTGGATCCTGTTACTTGGAAACATGCTTTGATGGATTCTTAAACAAGATAATTAGTGCATGTGATATGTATCTGTGCAGGCTTGCAGTTCACATCCTGTGTCCTAGACTAGTGAGACAAACATTTTTATAATTTTATAGACAGTGTCTTGAAATATAAAGTAGGTTTAGGTTCCATGATGTCTGTGATGAAGAAAGTTCATCGAAACAGCAATAGATCTACAATTTACATATTGAATTTAAAAGGTAGGTATGGAGTAGGGTGTGGAATAGGTGGAGATAGTGAGGGAGTGACTATGATAAAATACAATGTGTGAAATTCTCAAAGAATTAATGCAAATATTAGGCATAATTTAAAAACATAATCATAAGTTTAATTTTTGATATTGCAACTCTTCATATTATTATAAATGTTAAAAATTAAAACAAAACCCAATTATTTTTATATTAACTAACTGTTTGTAGCTGGAGAGTTTCTCTCCAGGTCCCACCAAGCCCTGGCAGTCCTGCAGCCCACTTATAAAATAAACACACAGACTCCTATATTATTTAAACTGTTTAGCCTAATGGCTCAGGCTTCTAGCTATCTAGTTCTTACATCTTAAATTAACCCATATCTATTAGTCTATAAGTTGCCACATGGCTTATGGCTTATTGGTATCTTAATATCTTCTCATGGGGGTGGCTGGCAGTATCTCTTTGCCTCAGCCTTCCACTTCCCAGAATTCTCCTCTCTCCTTGTCCCGCCTATACTTCCTGCCTGGCTACTGGCCAATCAGTGTTTTATTTATTAACCAATCAGAGCAATACATTTAACATACAGAACATCCCACAGCAAACTGGTTTTGTATTTTGGTATAAAATTTGACCAAAAAGTTTGAATTTTTATTTTAAGTTATGATGCAGTAGCTTCCTGAAAATTTGGTAGATCACACACACACACACACACACACACACACACACACAAATCAGGGTCAAATGACATCTTAGAAACTGAAAATAGTTTTATCTTTAAAGCTCTTGAGACATCCACAGAAAAGAAACCTGTCAAAAATGACCCCAGAGTGGCTTTTCCATTTCCTTTTCAAATGTGAACTTGATCTTAAAAAAAACAGGCAGAGAAGCTTTGTGCAACCTAACTGGCTCGTCTTTGCCAAACTTCATTTGAAATCAATGTGTTGAATCAAACTTATTTAAATACTTACTTATGTAGTGACAACTGTAGAGAATCTGGAGGCTTTGGAAACAAATCAGTTTTTGAGTAAATTATAATTAACTTGTAAACCGAAGGCATTGATATACCTTAGAGGGCAAAAGACAATGATACAGTTACTAGGAAACAAAATAGGAATAACTGATAGAAAACCCCTTATAGTTGCCATGGAAGATGATTGACAGTGACCATACTTAGCAGCTCTGCCCTAAGCAAGTCAGCAAACTGTGTTGCAAAAGGGATGAAAATTCAGAAATCAAGCTCTACTTTAATTATTGCAAGTTACAATTTTTTTTTTTAACAAAGAGTTGTGCTAACTTCCAGGAAAGAGCATTATGAAAACAGCAATTTTAAAGATCACTCTTTTCCCATGTGTATTTTTCTGCTCCATGGACTTTTAATGAGATCAAGATGATATTGGATAAGACAAGAGGAAAGCATCCCAGACAGCAGGAATTATGAAACACTTCCTCAGCTGTTGTCTAGAGAGAGCACAGATAAGGCACATTTTATGCTGCAGCTGTGCTTTTCAAAGAATGATAGATCAGTTTTTGTTTGTTTTCAACTTTTGTTGTTCTCTCATACATTACATCCTGACCACAGTTTACCCTCCATCTACTCATCCAATCTGCCTCCCCACCTCCTCTCTCCCTCAGATCAACTCCTCCTCCATTTCCCTTAAAAAAATAAATAAAATGCCTCCCAGGGATATATCCACCAAACATGTCCAAACAAGATACAGTAAAACTGGGCACAAAGTCTCATATCAAGGCTGAGTAAGGCAACCCAGTTGGAGGAAAAGGATCTCAATCGTGGGTAAGGGTGAGAGATACCTCCCACTCCCATTGGTGGGAGTCCCACAAGAACACCAAGCTGAACAACCATAAGGTATGCACAGAGGCCCTAGTTCAGACCCATACAGGGTCTGTGTTTGTCACTTCCATCTCTGTGAGCCTCTATGAGCCCTGATTAGTTGATTCTGTGGGCCATGTTCTCATGGTGTGCTCAACACATCTGACTTCTACAATCTTTTCTCCCATCTTCTGCGGTGTTCCTCTGGCTCCACCTAGAGTTTGGCTGTGAGGCTCTGCATCTGCTCCTACCAGTTGCTGGATGACACCCTTTGATGACAATTGGGCTAGGCACCCATCTATGAGTATAACAGAATATCATTCGGAATCATTTCATTGATTTTTTTTTTTTTTTGCCAGTTGTGTTTGGTTCTATCCTGGGTCTCTGATCTATCCATCCTCTGGTTCCTGGCCATCCATGCAGTGTCAGGCATGGTCTCCCTCTCCTGCCTTAGGCCTCAAGTTGGATCAGTCATGGGTTGGCCACACCCACAAGTTGGGTGCCACCATTACTCCAGCCAATATTGCAGCCGGAGCAGAATGTAGGTGGAAGCTTTTGTGGCTGTGTTGATGTCCCAGTCCCGCTGCAAGGAGTCTTGCCTGGTTATAGAAGATGGCCAGTTTGGGTTCCGTATAACCCCATTATTAGGAGACTTCCCTAGGGTCACTCTCATAGATTCCAGGGAACTTCCCCTGCACTACATTTCTACATCAAGAGGAAACTTCAAGTGGCCCCTAGTTCCAGTTGTCTTTCACAATACTCTCTGTGTGTCCCTCTCAGTGCCTCCGCCTGACTCCTCCTGTTCCCATTCCCATCTTCCCCCAGTACACTCTCAAAGTATATTCTATTTCTCCTTCCCAGGGAGATCCATGTGTCCCGCCTTGAGTCCTTTTTGTTACTTTGCCTCACTGAGTGTGTGGATTGTAACGTCATTGACCTTTACTTAACAACTAATGTCACCTTATAAGTGAATACATACCATGCTTGTTTTTCTGGGTCTGGGTTACCTCACCCAGGTTGATGTTGACTAGTTCCACTCATTTGCCTGCAAACTTCATGATGCCAATGTTTTTAAAAGCTTAATAACACTCCATTGTGTAATGTACATTTTCTTCATCCATTCTTCAGCTGAGGACATCTATGATGTTTCCAGTTTCTGGCTTTTGTGAATAAAGTTGAGCAAGTGTCCTTGTGGTAGGATGGGGCTTCATTGGGTATATGCCTACGAGTGGTATAGCTGGGTCTTGAGGTAGACCAATTCCCAATTTTCTGAGGATCTGACATATTGATTTGAGTAGTGACTGTACAAGTTTGTACTCCCACCAGCAGTTGAGGAGTGTTCCCCTTGCTCCACATCCTTAACTGCATGAGCTGTCACATATGTTATTGATCTTAGCCATTCTGACAGGTGTAAAGTAATTTTGATTTGCATTTCCCTGATGGCTAAGGATGCTGAATATTTCTTTAAGTGTTTCTCTGCCATTTGAAATTTCTCTGTTGAGAATTCTCTGTTTAGATTTGTATCCCATTTTTTAACTGGACTAGTTGGTTTGTTGATGCCTACTTTCTTGAATTCTTTATATATTTTGAACATTAGCCTCTGTCAGATGTAGAGTTAGTGAAAATCTATTCCTTTATGTGGGCTTCTGCTTCTTTCTATTGACAGAGGCCTTTGCCTTACAGAAGCTTTTCAGTTTCACGAGTTCCCATTTACCAAGTGTTGATCTTAGTATCTGTGTTATTGGTGTTCTGTTCAGAAAGTTTTCTCCTGTAACAAAGTATTCAAGGCTATCCCCTACTTTCTCTTCTATCAAGTTCAGTGTATTTGGTTTTATGTTGAGGTCTTTGATCAACTTGGCCTTGAGTTTTGTGCAGTGTGATAGATATTGATTAATTTGCTACAGACATTTAGTTAGACCAACACCATTTATTGAAGTTTTTTTTGCCATTGTGTATTTATGGTCTTTTATCAAAAATCAGGTGTCCATTGGTGTGTGAATTTATGTCTAGGTCTTCGATTTCACTCCGTAGATCAGCCTGTCTGGTTTTGTGGCAATACCATGCAGTTTTTTTTATTACTGTAGCTTTGTGGTATAACTTGAAATTGGGGATGATGATACCTCCAGATGATCTTTTATTGCATAGGACTGTTTTTGTTATCCTGAGATTTTTTTTTCCATATGACGTTGAGTATTGTCCTTTCAAGATCTGTAAAGAATTGTGTTGGAATTTTGATGGAATTTCATTGAATCTGTAGATTACTTTTGGGAGGAGGGTCATTTTTACTGTGTTAATACTACTGATCCATGAGCATAGAAGACCTTTCCAACTTCTGATATTGTCTTCAATTTCTTTCTTCAAAGACTTGAAGTTTTTATCCTATAAGACTTTCACTTGCTTGGTTAGAGCTTCCCCAATATATTTTGTGTTATTTGTGGCTACTGTGAAGGGCTATTTCCCTTATTTCTTTCCCAGTCCATTTGTCATTTGTATGTAGCAGGGTTACTTTTTTTTTTTTTAGTAAATCTTGTACCCAGCTGTTTCACTAAAGGTGTTAATCAACTGTAGAAGTTCCCTGGTAGAATTTTGGGGGTTGCTTATGTATACTATGATATCATCTGCAAATATCAATACTTTAACTTCTTCCTTTCTACTTATATCCCTGATCTCCTTCATTTTTCTTATTGCTCCCACTGGAATTTCAATTACTGTATTGAATAGATATGAAGACAGTGTAAGCCATGTCTTCCTTCTGATTTTGGGGGATGGCTTTAAGTTTCTCTGTATTTAATTTGATGTTGGCTGTAGGCTTGTTGTAAGTTGCCTTTTTTATGTTTAGGCATGTCCCTTGTATCCCTGATCTCTCCAGTACTTTCATCGTGAAGGGGTGCTGGATTTTGTCAAAGGCTTTTCAGCATTTATTGAGATGATCATGTTTTTTTTTTTTTTCAGTTTGTTTCTATAGTGGATTACATTGGTTAATTTTCATATTTTGAACCATCCCTGCATCTCTGGGATGAAAGTCTACTTCATGACGGTGCATGATCTTTTTTTATTTGTTGTTGGTTGGGCTGGAGAGATGGCTCAGCCGTTAAAGGCTAGGCTCACAACCAAAAATATTTGTTGTTGGATTTGGTGTGTGAGTATTTTATTGAGTGGTTTTGCATCTATGTTCATTAGGGAAATTCATTTATAATTTTCTCTCTTTGTTGAATCTTTGTGTGGTTTGGGTATCAGAGTGTCTGTAGCCTCATGAAATGAGGTATTGTTCTTTTTGTTTTGTGGAATAATTTTAGGGGGATTGACATTAATTCTTCTTTGAAAGTCTGGTAGAATTTTGCACTAAACCCATCTGGCTCTGGGCTGCTTTTGATTGGAAGACTATTAATGACTTTTTCTATTTCTTTAGGGGTTATAGGCCTATTTAAGTTGTTTGTCTGATCTTGCATTTAAATTTGGTAAGTGGTATCTATCAAGAAAATTATCCATTTCTTTTAGATTATCCAATTTTGTGGATTTTGGTTTTTAAAGTATGATCTAATGATTCTTTGGATTTCCTAGGTGTCTGTTATGTCCTCCTTTTAATTTCTGATATTTTAAATTTGGATATTCTCTCTGTGTCTTTTTAGCTAGCTTGCATAAGGATTTGTCTATCTTGTTGATTTCTCAAAGAACCAACTCTTCATTTCATTGATTCTTTGTATTATTCTCTTTGTCTATATTTTATTGATTTCAGCCCTGAGTTTATTTCTTGGCATTTACTCCTCTTGGGTGAGCTTACTTCTTTTTGTTTTAGAGCCTTCAGATGTGCTAGTATAAGATCTCTCCTTCACACACAATCTTCACTTCTTCAGGGGGCGTCACCCTCCTCCTTGCTTCTGTCAGGTGATGCACCCTGGCTTGTGTTGAATGTGATCACGTGATAAACGCTCGGTGTCTGCCATTCTTCACAGAGACAATAAATGTTTTATAGAGAAAGGTGAAAAAAAAGATCTCCAATTTCTTTATATATGCACTTAGTGCTATGAACTTTCCTTTTAGCATGGCTTTCTTTATATCCCATAACTTTGGGTATATTGCACATTCATTTTCACTGAATTCTGGGAAGTCTTTAATTTTTTTCATTTTTTCTGCTTTGATCCAGCAGTCATTCAATAGGGAGTTGTTCATTGTCCATACGTTTATAGGATTTTTGCCTTATCTGTTGTTGAAATTCAGCATTAATTTTTGATGGTCTAATAGGACACACAGTGTTATTTCAATTTTATTGTATCTGTTGAGACTTGTTCTGTGCTTGAGTATGTGGTCAGTTTTTGAGGATGTTCCATGAGGGTCTCAGAAGAAGGTGTATTCTTTTGTGTTTGGGTGAAATGTTCTGTAGGTATCTGTTAGGTCCTTTGATTCATAATGTCTGTTAACACCATTATTTCTCTGTTTAGTTTTTCTCTGGATGTTCATTGGTGAGAATGGGGAATTGAAGTCTCTCACTGTGAATATTTGAGGATTGATGAATGATTTAAGCTTTAGTAGTTTTTCCTTTGCAACTGTGGGTACTCTTACATTTGTGGCATAGATGTTAGAACTTTAAAGATCATCTTGATGGATCTTTCCTTTGATGAGTACAAAGTGTCCTTCCGTGTCTCTTTTGATTAATTTTGGTTTGAAGTCTAATTTATTTTAGCTATTATAATGGCTGCACCAGTTTGTTTTTTAGGTCCATTTGCTTAGAAACTCTTTTTTCAACCCTTTCTTCTAAGATAATGTTTATTTTTGATATTGAGGTGTGTTTCTCGTATGCAGCAGGAGGATGGATCCTATTTTCTCATCTGTTCTTTTAGTTTGTCTCTTTTTATTGGGGAATTGAATTTATTGATTTTTGAGAGATATCAATGACCAATGATTGTTAATTCCTGTTATTTTGTTGTTGGTTGTTTGTATGTGTGTGTGTATTCGTGTGTGTGTGTGTGTGTGTGTGTGTGTGTGTGTGTGTGTGTGTGTTTCCCTTTTTTGGCTTTGTTGGTGTGAAATTATTTATTTATTGTGTTTTGTGTTTTCATGGGTGTAGCTAACCCCCTCAAGTTGGGGTTTTTCTTACAGTACCTTCTGTAGGGCTGGATTTTTGGATAGATACTGTTTACATTTGACTTTGTCATGGAATGTCTTCTTTTCTCCACTTACAATGATTGAAAATTTTGCTGAGTATAGTAGTCTGGGCTGGCATCTGTGGTCTCTTAGAGCTTGCAAGACATCTCTCCAGGCTAGTCTGGCTTTTAGAGTCTCCATTGAGAAGTTGGATGTAGTTCTAATAAGTCTGCCTTTGTATGCTACTTGGGGTTTTCCTTTGCTGCTTTTAATATTCTTTCTTTGTTCTGTATGTTTAATGTTTTTATAATTATTTTATAATAATTTATAATTATTGTATGCGAGGGGACTTTCTTTTCTGGTCCAATATTTTTGGTGTACTGTAAGCTTCTTGACCCCTGAATAGACATGTTGTTCTTAAGGTCAGGAAAATTTTCTTTTATGATTTTGTTAAAAAATATTTTCTGAGTCTGAGCTGGGATTCTTCTCCTTCTTTTATTCCTATTCTTAGATTTGGTTTTTCCACAGTAACCCATATTTACTGGATGTTTTGTGTCCAAAATTTTTTAGATTTAACATTTTCTTTGATCAGTGAATCCATCTCTTCTATCGTATCTTCTACTCATAAGATTCTTCCATCTCTTGCATTCTGTTGGTGATGCTTACATCTGTAGTTCTTGTTCACATTCTTAAATTTTTCATTTCCATAATTTCCTCAGTTTGTGTTTTCGTTATTGTTTCTATTTCTATCTTCAGGTCTTGAAAAGTTCTACCTATCTCCTTAACCTGCTTGTTTGTTCTTTTCTTGGCTTTTAAAAATGAATTTATTCATTTCCTCCTATTGTTTTTGTTTTCCTGGCTTTCTTTAAGGGATTTATTCATTTTCTCCATTTTTTTCTTTTATCATTCCCTGGATTTCTTTTTTTTTTTTTTTTTTACAGGTTTTATTCATTTCATCTTTAAGGACCTCTATCTTCTTTATAAAGCAGGTTTTAAGTTCTTTTTCTTGTGCTTTATCTATGTTGGAATGGATATTTAGGGTTGGCTGTAGCAGGACAACTGGGCTGTGGTGGTCAAATATTGCCCTGACTGTTGTTGATTGTGTTCTTATACTGGTGTCTAAACATCTGGATTTGGGGTAATTATAGGTTTATGTGCTGATTTCTGAGTTCGTCTTTGTTGGATGGGTGCCTTTTCACTTTGCTGTCGGTTTCCTCTCTGGTCTTCTGGCCTTTGTGGCCTGAGGTTCTGATGGCCACCATGTCCTCTGGTCCAGCAACCTGCCTCTGCTTAGGTTCTGGTGACCTTAGTGACCTCCGGGCTTCTTGGAGTAAGCATGGCCTCTGTTGTGGGATGGGATATGGTGACAAGGAGATGGTGTTGGGGTAAGGCTGGGTGGACTCTGAGGAAGTGTTGGACATCTATGGGTGGGGGACTTACCTGGTGTTCTGGGTACCTGTGTGGCCTCTCAAGATCAGGTTTTGGAAATTATCTGGAATGCATCCCTCATTGTGTTTCCAATTTGTGTATCACATTGATTACATTTCTTAAACTGATTGGTTTTTCCTATACAAAAGTTCAAGATCCTTGGAATCAGGACTTTCCTCATTGTTTTCCTATGCTCCTACAGAATTGCACAATAAAATCAACTAATATACACTGACTAAATGGAGTCAAATTGCAGTGCAATGGGATTCAATTTTACTAAGTTTTACTAGCTTAATAAATTAAAAATTATCTTTCTAGAAAATGTTACCCATAAAGTCCTCATTGCTATGCAAGCTATATTTTCTCAATAACACTGATATAAATTTAACAAATGATGTGACTATTATAGGAAGAGACTCACTGCTTATACTAAGATGGATTCTATTATTGTTCTAGTTTCACAGTCTCATTATTTGAATTATACTACAGTGCTGTGAAATCTTGTTTACAAATAAAGAGATGTTTGTCCTCTCTATTCATCTCATGGTTTTTTAGATAAAAAGGGACAAAATTAGTATATGATTCTGAGATAGTTTTACAAAAGCTTTTCCCAGTTATAATGTGGAAAACATGCATTCTCAGTGGTAGAAAAGTATTCTTAACTGTAGTAGGACCAAATGAAAAGAACGACTTTTCAAGCATCTTAACATGCTTTCCTGCTTATGCATCTAATCAAAAAATGCAGGAGTATTTGATAAAGATAAACAATTATAAGCAATATTAAATTAAACATGTTTTATTCTATCTGAAATTTTCATTTTTGCAAAATTACATCTTTTGGAGATGGACTTTAGAATGCATGTCTAGAATCTCCATATTCAGAGGCAGGAGGATCATGGCATGTTCATGGCCCCTCCGACCTGCACCCTCCCCTCCCAAAAACAACACAGTGGATTCCAGGCCAACCAGAGAGACAAGCCAGAATTCACACTTTCATTTTTGTTTGTTTTTCGTTTTGTTTTGGTTTTTTGGCATCAAAGCCTTTCGTTGTTGTAATAGTTTGTTTTATTCCCGGAAATAAGTGTGTCAAGATCTCAGAGGAAAATCTGAACATCTGGAAAGATCAGAACTCTAAGTTCTTCTTAATGATTGTTACTCTAAATCAGCTTCAAAAGACCAGAGATGACTTTGTCATTGATTTTGGAGCATTTGTTCATCTCTTTTAAATTCTATCACGGATTCTCAGGCTCCCTGGACTCTAAGGAAAAGGCAGACTTGAAATACTGTCTGGAACTGGAGAATGTGACAGAGGAAAGACTTGGTGATTTAAAAAGGAACTGTGACACTATTGACACCAAGTGAATGCTGTCAACTTGACCAAATTGACTGTGTGTTACAATATGAATGGAGCTGGCCATGAATATGCTCATCACAAAAGGTTTAATAGCTGTGATATGGTTCCTTTAACAAATGTCTATTAAGGTCTCTTGCCATTTTTAAACAAGACCACTATTACTTCTATAGAGTCCAACTTCTTATATATCTTTTATGTCAATTCATTTTTAGACAAATAGCTTCCAAAGGTTTTTATAATATATAAACAATCTCTCTACTCTGCTACTTGTTTCCTGTATAAAATATAATAAAATTTGCCTATTATTGCTGTATTTGTTTGATATTTGGTGCCTACTACTACTACTACTACTACTACTACTAATTATAATAATAACAACTCACTTCCTAAACTAATGTCATATGGTTTTCTCCTTGCTGTTTCCTAGAGTGGGTTTATAGTTTCAGCTCTTCTTTTTAAATCTTTAATCTATTTTGATTGATTGTTCTACAAGTGTGATATAAAGGTCCAGTTTCCTCTGTGCATATCTGGTTTCTCTGGAATCATTTGTTGAGGAGATGGTGCTCTTCCATTGTGTATTCTTACAAACTTGGTGAACAGCCACTTGGCCACACTGATACGGGTTTGCTTATGGGATTCTTATTCTTGTCCTTTGCTGTCGGGTTTTAAGTCAGACCTCCGTTACTTTGTAGTGGGTTTGAAGAGAGAGTGCAATGCCTTCTTACTTTTGATAGTATAATTTTATGGTTATAATCCATTTGCAATATGACATTGGAACTTTGATGAAGATTGCACTGAATCTACAGATCACTTTCCTTCATGAAAAATCTTATTGTTATTGCTGGGTTTTTTTGTTGTTGTTGTTGCTGGTTTTGTATCCTGGACCTTTATGTATTTATTTATGTGTACAGCGTGCGCGCATGTGTACACATGCATATGTGTGACATCCCATCCTGCAGGGAATCTCCTTAAGACAAAGAATGTTAAAAGGGAGGAAACAACAGGATGTTCTGTAGACAGGTGAAAGGGTCCATCTTGCAGGGAGATCCTTAAGCTAGGACATTAACATGTCTATAGTTTTAGGAAGTTCCTGAAAGTGACCAGATTCCTAGGCTCCTCCCTTCCCATACACATATAAACACAAAAACCTGCCGAGAGAGTCTCTCGCCCTGGATGAGGTGCATGGAAGAGATTCAGTTCAGCAGAGATGTCCAGGAATTGATTCAGGTTAGATAAGTCTCTTGGGAGAGGCAGAGATCTACAGGCAGTGGCTCGGCTCCCAAGCTGTCTGAAAGAGACTCTTTCCAACCTGTTGAGCGACCTGCAGTTTGTGCAGTGAGCTCCAGGTTTTCAGGTTTCTCAGGCTGTTACCCATGCTTCAGTAGGCTTTTGGTGATGCGACTGCTTTTCAACCATATCTGCTCATACAACTAACCTGCCACCCAAATTCCTGGGTGAATGGAACTCCAGTCTTCTTCAAGAGCAGCAAGAGCTATTAAATGTTTAGCAGTATTTCCAGATCCACCTTTATTTTTCTAGGGAAACTTCACATTTAGAGTTGTTAGGTTTATTTTCAGTAATTAGCATCTTTTAAAAATTACAAATGGATCACTAATTGTATTTTTCAGATCAAACGGCCTGATATCATTATCCAATTTGGCAAAAATCCAGAAAAAAATCTATTTTTTAAATGAAATTAATGTGACACCAACTGTGAGGGTTTGAATAAGAATGCCCTCACCTCATAGGTTCATATATTTGAGTGATTAGTCATCAGAGAGTGGCATTATTTAAGATGGATTAGAATGCTTAGGAGGTGTGACCATTTTGGAGTTGGTGTAGCCTTATTAGAAGTATGTCACTAGGAGGAGGGCATTGAGCTTTCAAAAGCCCATGTCAGTCAGGCCCAGTTACCTCTCTCTCTCTCTCTCTCTCTCTCTCTCTCTCTCTCTCTCTCTCTCCTTGCACATCAGGATTTAGCTCTCACCTACTGTTTCAGTACCATTCTTTACACCATGTTCTCTGCCATAAGGACAATGGACTGACTCTCTGAAACTGCAAGCAAGCCCCCAGTCAAATGCTTTCTTTTAAAGAGTTGCCTTGGCCATGTAACCCATCACAGCAAAGAACAATGACTAAGATACCAGAACATGTGCATACTACTATTGTTACAATAGTTACAATGCTACTCCCATTGTTAATTACACAACTTTTTTACCTTCAATAGTGGTGAATGCAGAGACTCATGGCTGCAAATGATGCTTATAGAAATGGCTATTAAATGGTCAGCACTAAACAGGAGATTCAAGTTACTTTCTCTGATGCTTACAGAAGATTGTAGAAATGCATAAAGATGAATGTAAGAGCTGGAAGATCTGGAAAAGAGATTCAAAATGCTGTCTTCTGGGAACAAAACAGCCACTGCAAACATGATTTCCCAGCAACCACCACGGGTACTTTCAATGGAACTGCACAAAACTGACTGTGTCAGCAGTCAATTATAGATTGGGGAAAACTCATGGGCCCTATCTCTCTTTGATTAACTTAGCACCCGGTAGATTTTGAGGGAATGACTGATATCAGTTGTGTACGAATGAACCCACCAGGCTTGGATGGATGGATTCAAACCCGTGATCCCACTGATGGCCCTGATTAAAATCAGTGAATTACAAAGTAACGCAGGAGGAGATGGGATGACAGGGATGGGAAGGAGAAGAGAGAGGATGGGAGTGAGAGAAAACAGTATGTTACTATATACATGAATATACACATTATTATGTACATGAATATATACATTATTGTATACATGGATATATACATGTCGAAATACAAATTTAATCAATTGAAAAATGTGGAAGTATGGCTTCAGCTGGTCTACTGATTACAAACAGTTACCTTATGTTGCTCTTAGGACTCATAAAAGAGTATTCCCAGTAGTAAACACATGCTGGTGCCACAGAGAATAGAAAGGAAGCCAAGATCCCAGTCCTCTCAAGTTTCCCCCACCTTTTCTAATAATGTGACCTACAAGGACTCTGAGCCGAGCAGAATCAGAGAAACACTGCCTTTGTTAGCATGCCATTCACAGCTAAGCACTGTTTCTTGTTACAAAACAATTTCAGTTCAGCTGTTCTTAGTATTGAAAATGCTTTCAGAAAAGAAACTCAGAAAAATAAGAAGTGTAATTTTTGCAGCAAGGGGGCAACTTAACCCTGAAAACTATCAGAGCCCAGTTCCAAACTGATGAGCACAAGGGTGGGTAGAGGAAGGCTGAAAGAGCCTTTCTTGGATTTTGTTAGCTTTGATTTGCTTTTTTTTTCCCCATAATTGTTTCTGTACAATTTCTCAGAGTTTCTGCAGTAGTCTATAGATATCAGTAATTATAGCTTGAAACACAGTCAACCAGGAAGAAAGTGTCTAAAGCTAATCAAGTCAAGTTACTTTTCAAACCATTCAAAAAACGCTTAGAATGTTTTAGTATATCTTATAAAACTGTATAGTTGGTAGATACAGTTTTTAATTACTCCCTACTTTTATTGTAGGATGTAATCAGCTAGGGTTTAAAGTGTTTAAAATGACTTACTATAGTATTCAAATTATAGTTTTCTAGGTAAAGAGTCTTTACTTTGTTTGATTGTTGAGATAAGCTCTCCTTGTATATCCCAGGCTGGCCTGGGACTCTTGGTTTTCTTTTTTTTATGTTGTATTTTTTTATTTTATAATTTAATTTAATTTCACATATCAACTACGGATTTCCTTGTCCTCCCCCCTCCTGCGTGGCCCCCCCTTCCTCCCAGCCCACCCCCCATTCCCATCTCCTCCAGGGCAAAGACTCCCCTGGGGATTGAGTTCAACCTGATAGTTTTCTTGTCTGAGTATTTGGAGTGCTGGGATTGGAGGCATATGCCAACATGACTGGCTCAAGGGGTTGGTTTTAATCTTAGATGCTAGGCAACACATAGTTTATGAGAATGCTTTTTTAAAATGTGTATTTTATGTGCATGGGTATTTTTGCCAGCCTATATGTCTGTGTACCCTATGCATGTTTGTTACACATGGAGGCCAGAAGAGAACACCAGACTCATTTGAACTGGATTTACAGATGGTTGTGAGTGAAATTGTAGGTGTTGAGAATTGAACTCTGGTCCTCTGCCAGGCAGCCAGTGCTCTTAAGTGCTGAATCATCTCTCCAGCCCCTATTAGCATGTTTTATTAAATATATTGTTTCAGAGGCTGGAGAGATAGTTCAGTGGTTAACAGCACAGGCTGATTTTGAAGGGGACCTGAGTTTATTTATATTAATTAATATTCCTTAAATATTATTAGATGACCATAGCTTTCCTCTTAGTGTGTAACTTTTTGTTTAATTAAAATATTATGTAATTTCCCTCCTACTTCTACCATAGCCCTCTCCTGCCAAGATTTCAGATCCCTCCTTATTTTTCATTTTGTTTCATATGAATAGAAACAAATAGGAACTCAGAACAGTGGATAAAGGTAAGCCCAAACAAAGAAACACAGCAAAATATTCCAAACCATGTAACAAAAGAACATCGATATAAACGTAATAAACACAGGGCTACAAATGTGGTGCTTTTAAAATAGACTGTACTCACCACCACATTCATTCTTAGTCATCAGCAATCTTTCACAGACTGTAATTTAGATGTTTTTCCTAAAATGGTCATTTAATGTAAAGTTTCTTTTTTTCCTTTGTGCATGCTGTCCAATTGAGGAGCCATAAGGGCACGCACCTAAAAGGCATTCATTACCAATTATAGCTTGACTAAATGGATGCAGGGTTTCTATAATAGTTTCTATTGGGGAAACTATTAAAGGAATCAAAAATCATTTTAAAGATTTGCATGTCTGTATAATCAACAAAGGAAGTGCATTTAGGAACGTATACTTTATTAGTGACTCACCAAATTATGAATCCATTAACCAGACGGTCTAATACTGTCACAGTTACTAAGTGAACTCTATTTCTCAGTATTGTGCATAAATGTTCAAAAACTTTTATATTAACACTCTTTTGATACATGGTTTGGAAAATTTTACTGTGTTCTTTTAGTTTGTGCTTATCGGTCAACTGTTTGAGTTTCTATTAAGATAAGATTTGAGGAGTTGAGGTTGGAATATTAGTTTAGATTAGAGTTGGAATTAGTGGAACAATGCTGTCATGCTCGTGGAGATGCCCAAGCTCTCTGTTCTTCATCCATTTCCACTTAAAATCACTTCGCCAGCCTCCATCCTCAGCTATAATTGCAGACATCCACATTTATAGAGCCAGTTCTATCTCATGATGTTCCAGATATGGACATCAAAGTCTTCGCTTGTTATTTCAAAACCCCTTCAGATTCAGTCTAATGTGAAGTCAGGATATTTCTCACTAAACATGGTTCTCTCTCTCTCTTTTTTTTTTAAACATATGTTGTCTCTAAGAATTACCTCATGTCTCTAACCTCTGTATTGCATGAGATGCCATTTTCCTCTTCAGACTGCATAGCCAATCAGTACCAGATCTGTCCATTACTCTCTTACATGTGTCCACTTCTGTAGACCTCTTGCTGGTAATAATAACTGGACAGGCTACTGAGGTATATCACAGATGTCAGGTACACTGATTACTAGGTCAGAATGACCTTTCTTATTCTCTTAGTTGCCTATTAATTCAGTGCAAAGTCGGGTGGTGGTGGCGCACGCCTTTAATCCCAGCACTCAGGAGGCAGAGACAGGTGGATCTTTGTGAGTTCGAGGCCAGCCTGGGCTACAGAGTGAGTTCCAGGAAAGGTGCAAAGCTACACAGAGAAACCCTGTCTCAAAAAAACCCAAAAAGCCAAAACCAAAGCCAAAATCAAAACCAAAACCAAAAACAACCAACCAACCAACCAAACAAACAAAAACATTAATTCAGTGCAGATCACATTCACATCTTACTGACTTCGGCAAAGTCTCATTGCAGCTGCATTCACTTTAGGTTTTTTGGTGTATTCGTGTATTTATCTTTGTCCTAAGAGGTCAGTGTTATTGGCATCCTGATCTCACTGGTAGCTTATTTAATATCATACAACCAGGATGGAGAAGAGCTGCAGTTTGAACCTGACTTATTTGGTCACTGAATATTACACTCAGTGTAGCTGTGTATTATGGAGGAGATGGCATTTCACAGCCCATCTCCCCTTCTTCTAAATCTTTCCCACTCCCTCTTTCACAATGCTTCCTGAACCTTGAAGGGAGTGGGTGGTATAAATGTGTCTTTCAGGCTTGTGTACTCAACCATCACTGTCTTATATCTTCACGACCTTGTGCAGCCCTAACTCTCTCTGTTCACAGTAGTACAGTAGAAAGAGAAACTTCTCTGGTTAAGGCTGAGAGTGGTAATGGTCTGTAAGCATGTACAGATAATTAGAAGTTTTCTAAGCAACCAGTGAGATGCACTGAAAACTGCCATGCCTGCAGCCAGCATGGATCACCACAAAGGGCACAGATTTTCTTTGTGCTGTGCCCAACCACACATCACAAAACTATGCTTCAAAAGTTAAACAAATTAGACTAAGAAATTTTGTCTCACCCACCATTGTCATGCAAACTACTTACCACTTCAAGAATCTAGATAATTTTCTTGCATGCTTCCACAATTAGCAGGATACAAAAAAAAAAACTTTCCTTTGAATCCATCCTGAAGCATAGATTCTCACACTATAGAGATAAACAAAAACCTGTTTCTCCTTGGCAAACGTGGTTATTGGAATGTTTCCTATTCTTGATTAATAAAGATGTGTTTGAGCCTGTTATAATGATTTAAAATTTGGTCCACAGTCTAAAACTGCTCTTACCTTTTTGCCAACACAATAGAAATGTTTCCTTCAAGATTCTGAAGAGAGGAGACCCTCAAGGTGCTAGAGTCCCAACCATCCAAGAACTATGATGGTCTGTCACTGGAAGAGTGAGGCCTGGGTAAAAGCAATGCCTGCCAGCAGAGGAACAGCAATATCAGCTCACCTCTCCATTTTACCACCCAATGAGCATGACCGGATACCCCCCACTGCAGCAATGAGCTTTTCGTCACACTGTCCCAGCAGTCAAAGATGAACAGTTCTGAGAAATCAGGGAATAAAGACTCAAAAGATGTGAACTTCTGACATGCATTGTTAAAAAATTTAGGAATGAGTAGTATGACAAGAATGATCTGATAAAATAGGATACTGCCAAAATAGCAAGCTGAAGATGTAATAAAATCTCAAAGATGAAAATAAGCTCAAACAGAACACAACAGTGTTAAAACAGAAGAAAAGGAGCTAGAGCAATGGATCAGTGGTAAGGAGCACTTGCTGTTTCTGGTGGGGGGGAGCTGGGTTTGATTCTAAGCATTCACAGGATAGCTCAACAACTGTTCATGACTCCAGTTCCAGGGTATTTGATGACCTCCTCTGACATTCTCTAGAACTATGATGCACATGCATGCATGCAGCATGACTCCAGTTCCGGGGTATTTGATGACATCCTCTGACATTCTCTAGAACTATGATGCACATGCATGCATGCAGGCAAAACATTCTTACAGATGAAAAACAAAACAGAAGGAAAACTTGAAATCATCACAGTAAAGACAAAGGGAAGAAACAAAGCTAAAAAGAAAGATAGATGTCACAATTTTATATTAAAATTGTTATCTGTAAATTAGATAATGCACATAAAAGGGAAATATTAACAATACAGCACAGACAAATTTCCCAGAATTTAAATGAGTGAATCTGCAAACTGAAAGACACTCAACGAATATACCAGCAGAGAGATGGAATTTTTACAAGAATGAAAATGTAATTATTCAGGCAACCTGAATAAAGGAATGCACTTTAAAGGGGCCAAAATTTATTTGATTTTAACGTCTTCCCCATGAGCATCATGGATGAAAGAAAATAGAAGTGGGTCTTTCTAGACATCCTAGACATGATGCACAGCCCAGGCACCAGTCACACCTTGGGTGTTCACTACCATGTCTGCAATATCTGAAGCTGTTCATGACATATGTTAGCTACTCTGTAAGTTCTGTTGGGTCAATGACAATAAACACCCGAGAAAGGAGTGGGTGGCTATAAAATGTGATGGGAGTCAACTTAACATTCAAAATGAAAGGGCATTCTAATGCATAAGATGACCTAAGAATCATATCTCCTAGTAAGTCATTTGAGAGCAGATCCATTCACATGGTATATGAAATTGCATAAGACGTTGGGAAGGAAGATATTATACATGTCACCCTTGTTGGAACAGTACAGACACTATTTCAGAAGCAAAGCTGAAAGGGGGAACAAAAGCAAGAAGATGAAACACACCTGTGATGGAAAACAGGATGCACGGGGATACAGAATCAAAGGGAAGGTTTTGAGGATAAAGCTGTGAAAAGTGATGTTTAAAAAAAAAAGAGCAAAAAAGGATATTTTAAAGGATTATGTGTGGTCTAAAGTAACAGTAAATCTTTGTTATTGAAATGACTTCCTTCAAATACATCTTTTGGAAATCAACATGTACCTCAATTTTAACAGTGTGTGTATGGGAGGCTCATGATCTCAGAGATACTTTTTTTTTGTTCATTGTTAGCACATACAGCAGTAGTAAAGTATTCATTCAAAGTGTTTGTAAAAATGATATTTCAGCTGTTTACTTTATGTGAGTTTATTTTACTTTTGTAATGTGTATTTAAGGATGGTGATAAATTTATATTTAATTGTTCTAGATATATTTTGGTTGTGTCCATCTTCAATATTTCTAGCATTTAAGTGACTGTTTACCCTAATCAAAATTTAATTTCCCTCTATTTTAGTCACCTTTTGAAATTTATAAGATGCTTCTTTTCCATATAGGAATTTTATCAGAAACAAATTTCAGAAATGAGTTTCTTCTTAGGATTATATCATTTTTCACTAATTGAGGGGCTTCACAGGTTGTTCATTTCCACCAAATTAATTTAGATAACAAATGAGGCCATACACATTTCTTTATAATAACTTTCATTCTTTGAAAATTCTGTACGTGAATTCACTTGATTATATACACCTCCTATGCTCCTGCTTCCACTCCTGCAGACCCCTCCAACATATCCCCCTCCCTCTTTTCATTCATTTCTTTTCAATCAAATCCTCATCTCTTTTCATTCTAAAGTATGTATCCCACTGAGTCCAATTAGTGCTGTCCATATGTGCATGGGAGGGGGCCAAACACTGGCGTGGGCAATCTGCCAACGGCCACAACTACAAGTGTGCAAAAATGAATCTTTCTCCCATAGACTGCCAACGGTTCCTAAGCCAGGGATGGGCCCGTGGGAGTCCCTCCCCCATCCATGCTGGAAATTGAACTGTCTCGAAGTTGTACAGGTAATGAACGCTCCAGTGAATTCACGTGTGCCACAGCCATGGGATGTCTAGAGGACCTTACACAGAGGCACCCTCCTTCCTCCTGCCCTTCCATTTTTCGCATCTTGCCTTTTATGATGTTACCTCAAGCTTGCAATTGAAAGGTTGATAAAGATGCCCCATACAGGGCTAGTCACCCACAGTCACTTAATCTAAGCACTTTGTACAATTAGGAATCTCTGCATAAACCTTTGTATACTGCACAGAGAAATCCAGTGCAGTACACAGTTCTCAATGAGCTGTCCAAAGTCTCACTGAGCTCATCATGAAGTTACCCATTTGCCAGCTTCATCTTTGCTATTTTTCCTTAAATATTAAAGAATTGTAGCACATATTTGAATACTTTTAAAACACTTCTAAATGTGATCATTTTATTTGAGTGCTTCTTTTCAATGTTAAATGCTCAGAACATGTCTTCCTGATACTCTAAAGCAGGCCATGATCACAATTCACCAAAAGAGAAATGTAAGAGTCAACATTTCACCAGACTTGGGGACCTATCATCAAGCCTTGTCTGTATTTCTTGGAATTTGTCTCTAAAAAATTGGTAACCACAATTTCTGTTTAATTCCCTTAAAAATCTACACTAACCAGGAGATGAGCAAGAAGACATGTAGACTTATTTACAAAATTCCATTATCCCAAGATTATCTTGGGGTCACAATACTTTCAGTAGTGAATTATTTTCCAAAATAGTAGCTTTTTTGTTCATTCCTTGAGCAAAGAAAAGAGTATCGCAAGAGGATGACAAGGAAAATAAATCAACTTTTCAGGGTGTAAGACAAATGAAATAGATTGTTTTGGTGAGAAATTAAAGAGATTTTTTCCCTCTAACATTTCACTCACTGGAGCTAATGTTTATAAGAACTTTCATGAGCAAGAGAAGTCTAATCCAACCAAAGATTAACATTAAAATAGTAATTAGTATTTAGAACACTAAATTGGAATAGATATCAGCAATTTTTATTTCATAAGACAGTGAGTTCTTAAACATTTAAAAAGTAATAAAATGCTGGGTGGTGGTGGCGCACGCCTTTAATCCCAGTACTCGGGAGGCAGAGGCAGGCGGATCTCTGTGAGTTCGAGGCCAGCCTGGGCTACCAAGTGAGTTCCAGGAAAGGCACAAAGCTACACAGAGAAATCCTGTCTCAAAAAGCCAAAAAAAAAGTAATAAAATATGATGTCCCATTTACCTATTTTTTTCCTTAAATAAGAGGGTCTATTCCTGTGTATTTCAGGAAACATGTAGCTTAGACTCTGTGTGGATGTATACCATTCCTCTCCTTTCATGTCATCTTATCAGCTGTCTCAAACTTAGAATTTCCCTTTTGCATTCATGGTGGATACTGTATTCCATTCCTTTGTCCATTTTTATTTTCATTTCAGGAAATGCCTGTTAGGAACTAGTGATTACTAACATACATCATCAGTGAAATAAAATATATCTTGGTTAATGAAAAAAATCAATTAATGGAAGAGGACTCCATTATTGCTGGATTCCACTTCATTTGGCAAGTCATGAAGAGAAAATGTAGAACTGTTTTTACTCTGTACAAATGTTCCAAGGTACTAAAAGGATCCAGCACATGGCAACACCAAAGTTCTCAGGGATAACAGCAGCTCTTGAATAACTGAAGCATTAACCTCATTTTCCAATTTTCACTCTCAATAAAGGGAGTGTTATTTAGCCTTGCCTACATTTTGACAGTTAGGTGCAAGGGTCATGGGTTCAGGTCATCTGCAATTTATCCAGACCTACCACTTAGGTACCAGATTTGTTGTTTATAACTAGGACTAATTCTCACAATTTTTCAATCCAGTAATATTGGAAGAATAAATTGAAAAAATTTTCATGGAATTCAAAGCAAGATAGTTTAGACACACTAAAATTTCATCCATGGAAGTATTAACATTATCCTTAATGGTGCAAATAATTTCGTGTGTTCCTTGCTTCTTAGTTAATTATATATAACCATGAATCATCTTTGCAACCATTAGAGGCAATATAATTAAACTTTCCAATACAGTATCTTAATGATTCAATTTTGTATTTGCTTGGTATTTTCTGTGAAAAACATTTTGCAAATTTTGCTTAAGTTCTATATTTTACTATCTTTCCCAGACATATTAATACTATCAATATTTAACACAATAAAATTAATTTCTAGGATTGTAGTGAGTTATTCCTTTTGCTCTATATTTTATTGTTATTATTGTTAAACTTGCTATTAATTGTGTAACTTCTGATATACATGTTCTAACATCATAATTCTTTTCTTCTTCATCAATTAAGTTGGTGTGAAATATACAAGGTTCAACTTCTAAAGTGGTTGCTCCAAAAAGAGACACACATTAAAATTTTTTTCAAAGACAATATATCAAACAAAAAGGTTTTTAATTTGTAAATAAGACCAACTATCTACCTGGACTCACAGAGAAGATATGTATTAACAAACTGGTTGATGTCTTTTTCAGAGCAATAGTTTTTTTTTTATAAATTTTACCACAAAACACTATTATTGAAATTTTATTATAAATGTACTGTTACTCAAAATAAAACTAAACACTATTTACTGGGAAGCTATTTGCTAGACTCTCTGCAACTTAACATGGACAGCAGAATGATAAAGACATAAAGAAAATTCTGAAGGAACTTAGAGAATGGTATATAATATTAAAAATTTCTAACACATTAGAAAAGGAACTATGTGCACCCAAACTGGAATGAACAAGTAGGGGGACAGGATTTCTGCACTGGCCTGGACATCAATAATAAACAAAACAGAATTGGAGAGAAAGAAATAGCCTTCTCAGACTTGTGAGGACGTGGAGTTTTGAGGCAAGTTTTAAATTAATAAAAGGAATTGAATTGTTTCCATAATAGAAGCAAGCAAGGATAGAACACCGTGTCCCGAGAGTGTAAGGTTAGTTTCTAGACTATTATTCAAGAGAAGACCATAAAGGAAATGATGAAGGAGACGAGGGGAACCACAAAGGTTGGAAGGTCCCTGAGAGGCAGTAGATGCAGGCAGGGCCACAGCTGGTGAGGATTTCTTGTAACCCTGCTGGAGAATATTAAATTGGCAGAGCTACACAATGATTTAAATAAGCACATATCAAAATTAAGTTTTATGTGTTCCAAGTTTTAAGTCAGCATTTTGTAGTTGTCATATAAGTGTGCAATATTTGCTACTGTTTGAAAGGATGGAACAATTGGAGACCTTTAAGTATAATGGTGGAAATGTTATTATTCCCATCTGCTAGATAGCTCATAAATTTACACGAATGGTTATTACAATATAGCTTGGCATTATATTTTCATGTGCTTTTCGCATAAATGTGATGCACTATCTCTTCCCAAGAGGTTAGAAACCTGGTTTTCATTCAAATCTTATCCCCCTGCGTGAGGTTATGGCAGATGTCAGTAAGGGTTTATAGTCGTTTCAAATATTAAAGTACTAAGCCAATAAATTTAATTTGTGTAATTTTTTTCTAGATTTGAATTCATGCTCGATGGTCAAATAACCAGAAAAACTATGTCGTTATCAACAGAAAAGCTTCACAAAGAAGACTAGCAAAGCAGATGCTACAATTTTGTGGCATGCTTACTTAATTTTATTTTTGGCACAACCAGTTGAGTCAAAAATCGCTGAATTCTTTTCTACTAGGAATTGCTGGTATGATTCAAGGAATTAACATGATTCTAGCCACACCTTAGTGGTACATCCCCCCACCCCCCACTCCCCACCCCCACCCCCGCCAAATGCTATATGGTTGCTATGATAGTTTCCAGAAATGACATGAGAGGCTTTCAAGCTGGTTCTGTAGCATTTATTTGATTTCTTGTCTCTGAATCTGAAGAGGGGGCAAGCTCATTGTTTACCTCTGAGATGACTTCATTGTAAGAGTTGAAGTCTTCGGTGTTTGTAACATATACTCATTTCTTGCTTCAGAGATAATAAACTTTAGCATCTTCATAATATTCTTGACTAACAAGGACTTATTAGTAGAAACAGCTTTGGAAGAGTTGCTAGACATTTTTCAAAATATGTGGCTTCTCCTGGATCTGGCCATCTGGACAGGCACCATTTCTAGTAATTCCAGAATGGGGCCCCTTGGAGAGAGCTCAACACAGGTTGTTTTATGAAACGTGTTCTTTGATTTGATTCAGTGAACAGGCTTTCTTTTTAGGAATGCAGTGTTTTGGTGTCAGAGAGTAAGTGCTGGAAAGTGAGGCTCTGTGGTTCATTGTGCAAAGAAGTCTGCAGCAGAAGACAACAGGAAACCAAAGCCAATAGAAAGTG
>CABHPQ010175975.1:0-33922 GCA_902168405.1 Peromyscus aztecus | reverse complement strand
AGAGATCAAGTATTCAACAATCACAGTATTTGTGCTCACCACATAGCTTTCATGGAGAACTATGGTCTCCTGAGTACACTGTGGCTGCTGTCTGCTACAGTGTGTCTGTATGAGCTATCCTTTCTGACATGCTACAACTTACCCAACTGATTAGTGCTAGAGTTGTAAGACTCTGGCCATATGACCCTTCTAATGGCAAGTCATGTCCCTTAATCCAGGACCCGCAAGGTATGGGTTGACATAACAATTGTCTGGTATTTCCAAGCACCGTACATCAGTCATTAATCCTATCTTTGTCTTTGTATGCATTCAATGAAATGAATGTGTATATTAGTAAATTGTTTGCTAAAGAAATAAACGTTTTGGATACCCTTAATTTGTTCAGAGAATCAATCTAAATCAGAATTACCTGTTAACTGAGTAACTCATAAGCATCTCTTGAACAGGATTAGAAAGAGGGACAAAAACCAAAATATTTTCTGTCCGTTGGTAATGGCATTATTCTTTGGACAACTTAACTGATGACCTATGTAATTTTAGTTATTTTAATAGTTAAATGTAGCTTTTTATTGAATGAAAGCATGGAAATTGTGGGAATGGATATAGAAAACAAATACATTTTTTAACCAAGCCTTCAATTTTAAGTAATTTAAATATTTGTTTAATTGATTCAAGTTAATAAACATGCATGTATATTATACATCTGGGTGTTAATGGGCTATTAGCTCCTTATAGTTATTTTAACTATAAAAATTTTTAAATATAATTCTAAAAATTTCTTGATATGTTGAACATTTGGTGTTCTGCTTAGGTAAACTTTAATAAGCGTTGTGTATTTAAAAAAAAGCAATTTGTTTATGCCTGGCAACACTTTAGTGCATCCCCTTTGCTCATTAATTTAAAACACACAATGAAATTACTGGAGTGACTGCATTTCCCTCTAATTCTTTTAAAAAGAATTGACTCTAAAGCAGCTTCTACAATATTTGCCTAAATCTTTTCCTTTAAGAATGAATTTCCAACCATCATGTGCTGGTAAGATTATAGCATAATTTTTATTTATTGCTTATTTCGGGAATGTTTAACATTTTCATGTAATATTGAGTTAATTTAATACTGACTAGCATAAAGTGAAGTCATTGGGTGTTCATTTGAATATCACATACGTATCCCTAAATGTTTCATTATAATTTAATATACATTAAACAGATACCTTTATGTGTTTTGTTTGTTTATTTGTTTTCTTTTAGCTCCAATCCTGTTCCTTCATGTCAGGGAGGCTGGTGCCTCTAGTTATAGAGTCCTTGGCAGTTTATGGCTGCCTGGGGAAGGAAAATCATTCTTCTTTTGGGATGGTCAGTGATAAGTTGTTCAGTTTCTAGAAAATAGCCTTATACCTGTGGGCAAATGAATAGTGCTAATTGGACTTAATGTGTTATTTTTAATAAAAGGACATGAAATTGGGAGAGTAATTTGTTAGAAGGAGGAAATGAGGGGATATGAATATGTATGAAATTCTCAAAGAACAAATTAAAAAAAAAAAAAAAAAAAAACCCCTTTACAATGATTTTGGTTTTACCTTGCTTAAGGTGGTTAGTGTAACAACCTCTACAATGATTTGGGTTCACCTTGTTTAAAGAGTTAGTGTAACGACCTCTACAATGATTTTGGTTTACCTTGTTTAAAGAGTTAGTGTAACAACCTCTACAATGATTTTGGTTCACCCTGTTTAAGGGGACTAGTTAAACAAATGGCAATGTTCTAAGAAGTCTGAAAAAGGACCTACCCCAAAAGCTGTTCTGGGCAGCCTTGTGGTTTGAATGAGAAATGTTTCCTATGGCCCATGTGTTTGAACCCTTGTTTTCAAGATTTTGACCCTGCTTTGGAAAGGTGTGGAAACTTTAGGGGGTGGAATCTCCTGGAGAAACTGTCACTGGTGGCAGTCATGGAGGCGTTTTATCTAGTCCCGCGCCCTGTGCTCTCTCTGCGTCCCGATGGCTAATGCCATGTGAGCAGGCAGTCTCTGCTTCCCACAGTCATGCCTTCTGTATCATAACAGCCCAGATCCTCTCCAAAGGTACGCCACAGGAATGTGCCCTCAGATTTCTTTTTGTTAGTTATTTGGTCACAGCAATGAGGAAAGGGGCTAACACAGGTTACACTGTTAAGGACAGGCAGGAAAACAAGGCACTGTTTGGGGGTTCTGTTTATCAGATCTGGTAGCAAGGAGTAAGGTCCTGAAACAACAGATAAGAATTTAGTAAGATGTTCATGTAAATGAGTCTGTCAGGGAAGTCCTGATTCCATAACAAAGAAAGAGGACAAGATGTATTCAGGAGACCACCCTGCAGGGTGTCAGGATGCCAAATCACCATGTTCCAAAAAAAAAAAAAAAAACCCATCTAGCTGGAGTGACTTAAAGAAAATGTCTTGGGAAAAGAGATTTTGTAACCTGAGTTTTTCCCCCTTTTACTTCTGTCTAAAAGCATAATAAAGCATTCTGTTATAGCATTATTTAATATGTAAGTTGTATTGCTATACATAAGATAAAGTGTGGTTTTAAAAATAAAAATAAAAAAAAGTTCAAGGTAAAAAGCTGCTGTGTAGCTTGGTCAGGAATTTTCACTTGTATCTGCCTCATAAGTTGAAAAAAAAGGCACACATTTTAAATCAGGTGATTAGACAAGCTTGTCAGTACATTTCTCTCACTGTAAATTTATTTGAGGTCAAGAAGAATTAAAACTGGGCGCTGAAGTCTTCTTTGGCTATTTGACTTATTTCCTAGTTTTTCAGTGTTATCAAATGCGATGCATGCAATCTTGGTGTAACAGTTAGCTTTCTAATTGCTGTGATAACAACACCCAACAAGAAGCCAACTAACAGATGACAGGTTTAATTTGGCTTAAAGTCTGAAGGAGCAGTTCACCAAGGCAGGGGAGTCATGGCAGCGGGTATGGGAGGCAGCTGGTCACAGTGAATCTGGAGTTAGAAAGCAGAGAGATGAACGCTGATGCTCAGCTCCCTTTGTCCTTTAAGACAGCCTGGGAGCCCAGCTGGTGGACTCATGCCACACACAGTTAGGGTAGGTTTTGCTGCCTCCACTAACCTAAGCTAGATAATCTCTCACAGACAGGCTTACAGATCTGTCTCCAAGGTAGTTTCAGTGCCTATCAAGTTGACAGTCAATATGAACCTTCAAACAAGTGAGAGTACACATGTGCTCTTTGAAGTTCATAGTGAGTCTCATATGTTCTCATAAGCAATGGCACATCACTTTGTTGTTATTGAGCCAGAACTATTCCCTAGCACATAGTAAAGGAAGTATATGAAAGGCTTCATTCAAGCAATTTGAATTACACAGTTACATGTTAGATTTGAATGGCCACTTCTTTTATCATACCTGGCTCATTCATTGTAATCAAAAGTTCAAGAACTGCTCACATAAAAAGAAGATGCTGGCATAATGTATAAACCTGACACCTGATGGTGGTAACAAAGACTTAACTGTGAAGGGCTTAGAAAAAATACCGAGCAAACATACACAAAAAAGAAAAGAGCAGGTGTTGGGAAAAAAAAAAAAGGAAAAATAAAATGGAACACAGAACACAAGGACTCTCATCTATAGCCACTGGAAGTATATATTTATAAAACCACTTCAGGGTGCATTTTAACCAAGATTAGTAAACACGAACAGGTTTACAACCCATATCTAGCCTTCACACATGAACACAAGGCATGTAAAAGAGTGGTAATGTTCTCAGATAGTTATAAAAATAAGCAGAATGACTAAATTTGTATTAGCAGGAACAGGGAAGAATGTCCCCTGGCATAGCTGAGTGTGGAATATTCTGTAGTCTTCAGAATGAATTAGATTGATCTCTCTCAACACAGACCAAATGCAGAATCATGGGCTGGAGATACAGCATGCACCGTAAAATTTTTTCCTTGTATGCATGATGATTTGAGTAAAATTCCCAGAACTCACACAAAACAGCCAGGCGTGTTGATAAGCACTTGTAACCCCAGTGCTGGGGAGGTGGAGACAGGTGGATCAGTGGGACTTACCTGCTCACCTGTCAGCCAGGATTACCTCCTACTTCTTGTGTTATGGTCTGATGTGAAACTCTATCTTTTTTTGGGGGAGGGGGAGACAGGGTTTCTCTGTGTAGCTTTGGAACCTTTCCTGAAACTCTATAGCCCAGGCTGGCCTTGAACTCACAGAGATCTGCCTGCCTCTGCCTCCCGAGTGCTGGGATTAAAGGCTACCACCGCCTGATGTGAAACCCGATCTTAATAAATAAATAAATAAATAAATAAATAAATAAATAAATAAATAAATAAAAAGCAAAGGTGGACAATATCTGAGGAACAAGGTCCAAGGTCATCCTCTGGCCTTCATGAGTACAAGTGCTCACCCCACCACACACACACACACACACACACACACACACACACACACACACACACTGCATGCATGTGAATACTCACAGACAGAAGAAATTGTATGGGACCGTTTTACTTGTTAGAGTTTCATATCAATTTAGGGATTCTGAGTAATAAGAATTGAATAACTCTACCAAAGGTAATATGGTGACTACATAGGTTGCTTTCACCTCATTGTGGGGTAGAAAGGATTGGCTAAGATTAAAAAAAAAAAAAAATCACATTATCTTCTCTTCATCCCAATCCTAAAATGAGGAAAACTCAGCAGCTTCAGATGGTCTCAAAGCTGTTAAGATTATAAGCAGCTCAAGAATGATTCAAAAACCCTAATTGGATGTTAGTTTACAGACAGCAACTGGCAACCATATTTTCAAAGTATTTTTGAAAGAGATAATTTTGGCAAAATCATAGGTGATAACACTTCAGAGGGTTAGAATCTGAGGACTCTGGCCTACACTTAAAACTGACATGGTGAAGCATCTTTCAAATTTCTCAGCCTGGAGCTTCTGTGGGGGTTCTTCTGTACTGACTGCGTCTTTCATTAAAGAGCCATTTGGAGAGTTTGGCTCCTGCCTGCAGCTGGCAAGCATGAGCAAGAAGCCGTTCTTGCAAAGCAACTCTGCCTTCTTTTCCAATGACATCTAAGACAGAGGACTCATGAAGAGTCTGTTTTCACCCAGCTGCCAGTGGTGGTACAAGTCACCCACCCCGTGATCGCGTGCACTCCCCCTGACTTTTTCTCAGACAAGTTCTCTTAGTGGTCTGAAGCTCACTGATGTAGCCTGGCTGGCCAGTAAGCCCTAGAGATCCACTGGACTCTGCCTCCACAGCACTGAGATGACAAGGGCACACCCTCACACCTGCTTTTTAAATGTAGATTCTGAGGGATGGAATTCAGATCCTCATGCTTCCTCTGGAAGGGTTATACTGATTGAGCCCTCTCCCAAGCCTCTGAAATAAAACATGTCCTCTGTAGGACAGTCACTTCCCCAAGCACTTATCTCAGGTCTTATCTCTTGTAACCCCAAGGCATCTAAAGATTATGGTAATCAAAACATGTGCCTCCATCCCAAAGAAGGGTTTGCTGACAAGATGAACTGTCCATTTGGTTGTTGAAGTCAGACATAGTATACATAATCTCTTTCTTCAAACCTTGCTGAGATTTTACCTCTAAAATAGAATATACACAACTCCTCACAGCATTCAAACATTATGACCTTGGCATTCTAAATACTTCACATGACGTTACAATTCTCCATCTCTACCACTCTACTTTAGTCTTTGGTATCATCATCTTTCTCATTGACCAATACCCACTATCTCTTTATACATAGTGGGTCCACTCCTAAAGCTATAGCAACTGCATATGTTCTAATGAACTGTAGGTTGCTGGATTAAGACTGTTTTCTAAAAGGTACACTCAGGGCTATTGAGATGGCTCAGTGTTTAAGAGCACTTACTGCTCTTTTTCCTCACATCCAGGTTGGGTGGTGGCTAACAACCAGCTCTACCTTCAGCTTCAGGGGATCTGACACCCTCTTCTGGCCTTCTCACAAGACCATGTACTTCATGTTCACATATTCCCACAGAGACACATACACATGTGGTTAAAAACAAAAGGAAGAAATAAATAAAAAAGTACACTCTATGATCTTTAGAAGCTTGTTAGTTTTTCCCAGGTTCATAGTCTCAGAGTCCCATTATTATATTAGATTGTCACCTTGCCACAGAGGTCCTAAATTCTGGAAAACAATTTCAAGGATGTGGCTTTCCTTTTTCTTTTTTTTTTTTTTCTCTGCTTTAGTTACAACAGCAAAACCTTGGGGATAGTCTTGGAGCTTTGAAAATTCTCTCCTTCTCTCTTCCCCCTTATATCTATCACTCTGTTTGTGTGAGTATGTGTGTATGTGTATTTGTTTGTGTGTGTGTGTGTGTGTGTGTGTGTGTGTGTGTGTGTGTGTGTACACATGCCGCAGCATGAGTGTGGAGGTTACAGGACAACCATAGGCATTTGTTCTCCCTACCCTCCTTGTTTGAGACAAGGTCTCTCCTGTAGTGAACTGATTCTGCTTTATGGGTTCCCAGGGATCTTCCTGTTTTTTCCTTACTCTGACCAGCAGGAGCAGTAGGATTACAGACACACAGGCACTACTGTGTGCTGTTCTTATGTGTGTTCTAGAGATTCAAACTCAGGTTGTTAGGTGTGCATGAGAAGCATTTTACCCATAAACCTGTCATACCAGCACCAAAGGTAACTATTTTAAGTTAGACATCATTTATTAAATAAAAAAAAAATTACGTGAGGTGAGTTTAATGAACACATTCCTTCAATGAAAAGTGCAAAGTGCCAGTGGTCTCCTGTATCTGTAAGGACCATTGTCAAAGTTTCAAAGTTTCTGTCTTTGTCCAAATCACTCTCGTTGGCCTGTGCTCTGTAGTAGGCACGGTCACGAGTCATCAGCAAACAAGGACCAAGTTCATGTGCACTGAGCACTTCCTGTGTTCCTGAATTCTCAGGACAGTGAGCAGAGTTGTTGAATACGTGCACGAGTGTGTGTGTGTGTGTGTGTGTGTGTGTGTGTGTGTTCATGTACAGTCCCTGAGTCTTGGAGGCAAGGGGTGTGATATAGATGTCCCATTTGGTGCTGAGAAGTCATAGTCATTTATTCTTTGCACTTGTCTAGCTAAACAGCTGTGTTAATTGCCACCCACTGAAAGAGCAGCTTCTCTGATGATTGGCTAAGTGTTTCACTAAGCTATGGGTATAGAGGTAAACAGTTGATTCCAGTGTGAAGACAACTTTGGAAAACAATTAACATTCTCCATTGTGAATATGTCCTTTTGTCTTAAAATTGCTATACAAAAGAATAGTAAGTTTAGGACAGATAATAATCATAAATGGAGGAGAAAATCAGGAAAGCTACACTTATTATTACTGCATCCAAAAGAAAACTTATGATAGACTTCCTGTTTAGTATGTTCATGCTATTCATCACTAATAAATCCCTAATAAATCAGGGTAAATTGGGAATTTTATACTCTCCAAATGATCTTCACACAGAGATGCCTTTTGCTTTTGTTGTTCTTGAATTAACTGCATAATTCTCTCTGTGATGTATGTATACACTTAAACAATTTTAACTCAACAGCAGTGGCCCAGCATGATTTTATGAGGGGACTCAGAACAGGCTCAGAAAAGGCAGGCTAGCAGGCTAAGTGTGGAAATACTGACTGCACTCCACACTGCTGTTTCAAGGGCACAGGTGAATTTAAAGCTACCACACTCTCATCCAATCCACGCACAGCCCAAATCACTCAGGGCAACAGAGTAAAGAATGGCTTCTATGAATAAAATATAAGCCAAGATTGTTTCTTTTAAGAGAAAAGACATATCTATGCTAAATCATAAAACCCGTTTCTAGAACCGTTCCCTGTAGCAGTGTGGCTTGTCTGCTTAGCTTAGTCTGATTGTCACCCACTTTGGTCGGCCCATGGCTGAGATATCCATCAGGTGATATATGTGCTTTTAAAGAAACAGAGGGGAAAGAGGGTATCCATGGACTTTTGTTCACTTCCAATTCATGGCTCATTTCTAGCCTTCCTTCGGCCCCTTGCTGAATTCCATAATGTCTCCTTTTTTTGTATTCATTCTATCTTCCCTGTCCTTTCCAGAAATAGGGTAGTTATCTCATCTCTGGGCTCAATTTCCTCATTTGCAGGAGTAGGCCATCTTTCTTAGGGGTTTCCCTTCTAAGTTCTTCTCTCTAGCCCTGCCTCAATAATGCTGATGATGACATGGAACAATTTGTAGAACCTATCTTCTGCTTATGTGACAAAAATGAAGTGGGGTCTTCTGGAAGGTTCCTAGACTACAGAGCAAGAATTGTCCTTCCACTTCTGAATGACATTCTAACAGAATTCTTAGACCATGAGAACCTTACTCCTAGGTGCCATCTCAGCAGAGATGCAGTGAGCAGATCAGTCTAGTGTTCTGAAGGTGCTGAGCTTCAGCCTCAAGCAAAGAGCTGGCTTTTAGGTTGGGAAGATGGCTCCATCAATGAAGTGCTTTCTCTACAAGCACACAGACCTGTGTCTGAGCCACAGCTACTCATGTGAAAAAGCAAGGTGTGCGACAGGAGGTTAGACTCCTAGTACTGGTGAGGAAGAGACAGGAGGATCCCCGGAGCTCCCCAGTCAGCCAGCCTGGGACACTTGGTAAGTTCTGGGAGAGTGAGAGACCCTGAGTCAAAAGAAGATTGGTGGCTCCTTGAGGAACAATGCCTGAGGTACACCTTTATGTCAGCTCACTACTTAGCACTAAATTAAGGAAGGATGAGGAGGAAGAAGAAATCAAAGGACAACGTGTATAGAACACAGTATAAGAAAATGTATAAGAAATCAAAGGACAACGTGTATAGAACACAGTATAAGGAATTTCACTCCTTTCAAAAGGAGTGAAATAGTCTTGTGTCACTGAGTCTTTGATGAGTAAGGCCATTTATAAGTTCCTAAGGTAGAATTTAATTGGCAAGTAGACAATGGCATAAATATTGATTCACTAATCTTTTTCTATTTATGAATAGAAAATAGACGTTTAATTGCAAAACTAGAAAAGTAACCTTTTGTCCTTCATAAATATTAATTTCCAAAATACTTAAAAGATTGTTGGCATTGATGTGGCAGAATTGTTTTTGACTATGTGAGAATTTCATGCCTGAAGCCAAATAAACACTTTTATTAGATAAAGGCTTAAGTTCAGTGATAAATTAATTCGAGAAAGCTCTATCTAAGTTACATAATGCATTTGGTTTTTGTTTAGAACTCAGGAAGGCAAAGAGAACTAATCAGTAGATACCAACAATTACCAATTTGAAAACATTTAATTAGCAAATTAGTATGTCTATGTTTATTTTTATAGTCATTATTCTTAGACTAAAAAGAACTCAAGTGCTGTAAATAATGGTTATGTGTTTCTTTTCTTATGATCACGACATTTTAACTATCAGATGGCCAGTTCTATGGAAACCAGTTATTATCATGCTAATAAATATGTCCAGTCAATAAGGACTTAACCCTATCGTTTGAACTTGTGAACAAAACATAAAGTAGGTATTTTTTCTCTTTTCTTTTTGTTGTAATCTATCATATGTAAATTAGCTTATGTGTCTTGACATGGTGCTACATAATCTATCACCTTTTTCAAAGAGTAAGCTTGAGGTTCTGTTTATTAATTCTCTACAGAGGTTTTATTCTGAAACTTGATCAAACACAATAATAGGCTTTAATTCTCTTAGGTTTCCTCTAAAACATATAACAATATTTTAATCAAGTGAAATATAGAATCTGCTTCTTTGTATTCTTTAGGGATCACAGTATGTCAAGAAATAATGGCGGGCATTTGCATAGATGACAGTAAAGTCCACAACACAAAGAGACACACAATGTCATGTCTGCATGAAGTGGATCACCACACAGTATGTTTCTCATTAGACTTTCATGAATGTGTGGGTATTGCAATAATAAAAATCTAGCATTCCTGGTTAATTTCAAATCAATCTTACTTAAATTCGGATACTTTATAAACATATGAACTATATTTTATTTTATTAAACTTTGATTTATTTAGTGTGTGTGTGTGTGTGTGTGTGTGTGTGTGTGTGTGTGTGAAAGCAAGCATGTGAATGTCATGGTGCACAAATGGGGGTCAGAGAGCAATTTTCAGGAGTCAGTTTTCTCCTTCTACTATGTTGGTCTTGGGGATAGCATTCAGGTTGTCAAGCACAGAGGCAAGTGCTTTTACCCACACCCCCTCCCTCATTAATTAAAGACTAAGTTTATCAGCATATCATTTATGAAAACATAATTGGAATTTCTATGTATCTAATGTCAAAACCCACAATCTTTTTTACCAACTACAGCAAACTGAGGAATCCTGAGATACTCTACTTTAACAACAAAAAAAGGCACTGGGCACTTCTGTTTGTCTTTGCAATCTGCTGAGGTTATTGAGAATAAAACTCATTTCAGTAAGGAAGTAACTGAACCATGTGGAGACTGTCATTATTCCTAGCCACTTCTGGAGTCACATGACCATGCGCTGTCAGCATTGAGGCAAAATGCTTAGTCACTCCAGGACCTTACATCCTGTGTAATGCATCCACAGCATGGTCACATAATCTGCATGCAGCATGATCAAGTAATCTATGCACATGCATGGCTACTTAAGCCCATATACAAATACACAAAGGCGAAGTCACCTATAAAACTCTCTCCCTCTTGCCAGAGGTAGCACCCTGCCCCCTTCTTTCCTATAGGCCTACCCACCTCCACCCTTTCCCTTCCCTAGTAAAAACTCTTATAGTAGGTTTAGTTGTACCTTGTATTTTCTCCTGCCTGGTAAATAACATCATCAAATAAATAATAGAGGCTACCTGTCAGGATTTGGCTACTTAGCTGTCTGTTACTAGAACAAATACAAGAGATTCTCAATCTTCTAAAGAGAGAAAAAAAAGACTATTCTGGTTCCTGATGGCTTCTATCTTTAGTTGATTAGCCCTATGGGCTTGGGGCCTGAGGTGAGACAGTGTATCGTGGAAAGGAGTACATGGTGGAGTAAGCCTTCAGCTTCATGTCAACGTGCAGAGAGAGGAAGACCAAGTTCACAAAACCCTGGCCATTGGCACATGCTCCAGTGACCTGCAGACATCCTAGCAGGTCACACTTTCTGAAGGTTACACCACTCAACAATAGCACTGTGCTGAAGATGAACATCTGTCTTTCTCTAGAAGATCTGTTCTATCTTTTGTTAGGTGTATGTGGCAGTGTGTATACACATACGCATGCAGTGTACATGGAAGCCAGCAGAAGGCATCAGATGTCCTGCGCTGGAGTTATAGGCATTTGAGCCACTTAATGTGGGTACTGCGACCGAAATTGGGTCCCCTAACTGTTGAACCATCCCTCTAGCCCTTGAATTACTCTTTAAGTTATACACACAGAGAAAAAAAATAGACTAAAATAGCTGTATTAAACAGAATGTTTTCCACACAGCAAAAGCAACAATTTCACTGAAGAGGAGGCATGTAGAAGGAAATGACTTATTTGCAAAGTAGACATGTGATGTATGTTTAATATATAGAGTTGTGTATATGAATATAGTGGAAAGCAATTTGATAAAAAGAAGGAAATAACTAAAATATGCAAAGGTGTTAGCACACATTATCTCCAAGACCCACATAGTAGAAGGAGAGAAATGACTCCTAAAAGTTGCCCTCTTGTTGCTAGAGTTTTCCTGCCTGGCCCACAGTCAGGACAAATCTCTCTCACCTGCCAGTCCCACAGCTGCTCAGACCCAACCAAGTAAACACAGAGACTTATATTACTTACAAACTGTATGGCCGTGGCAGGCTTCTTACTAACTGTCCTTATATTTTAAATTAATCCATTTCTATAAATCTATATCTTGCCACATGGCTCGTGGCTTACCGGCATCTTCACATGCTGCTTGTCCTGGCTGGCAGCTGGCAGAGACTCCCTCCGCCTTCCTGTTCTTTTAATTCTCTCTGTTAGTCCCGCCTATACTTCCTGCCTAGCCACAGGCCAATCAGTGTTTTATTAGCAACACATTTGCCATACAGAACATCCCACAGCACCCTCTGACTCCCATTTGTGCACCATGACATTCACATGCTGGCTTTTACACACACACACACACACACACACACACACACACACACACACACTCACACTAAATAAGTCAAAGCTTAATAAAATATAAACTAAAATATAGTTCATATGTTTATAAAGTATCCAAATTTACATAAGCATAGGCATACAAATGGATAGCAGTTAGCTGCAAAAATACTCAGATTTAAGAATCATCAGGGAAGGCAAACCAAAACCAGGAGCCATTATCTCAGAGGGCTGGACCTGCCTGGACTGAGTCCACCAGGGCGATCTCAATCCTCGGGGGAGTCTTTGCCTCGGAGGAGATGGAAATGGGGGGTGGGCTGGGGGGGGAGGGGGGCGGGGCGGGAGGAGGGAGAATGGGGAAGTCTATGGCTGATATGTAAAGTTGATTTATGTTATAAAATAAAATAAATTCCAAAAAAAGAATGTATACTTTTAAAAGGACAAGTGGGGGATCTTGGGAGATGGCTCCATGAGCAAAGTGATTGCCTTGAAAGCATGAGGACCTGAATTCTGATCTGCAGAGCCCATACACAAAGCAGCACTTATCTGTAGCCCAAGATTTGGGGAAGCAGAGATAGGAGGACTCCAGATGTTTGCTATCTAGCCAGTACAGCCAAAGTGGTGAGATGGAGATTCAGTGAGTACTTCAATCTCAGAACCAAGGTGGAGAGTGATGCAGGATGACATCTGATGTTAGCCTCCTCCACATGCATGCAATACACTTTCAAAATCACATACATATATAGGTATCACACACACACACACACACACACATACACACACACTACAGGAAGAGCAAACATTAACATGTGCTGGTAAAAATGTAAAGTAAGCAGTAAAATCGCATGATACCGATTGGAATTTAGATTAACACACCCATGAAGGACAACAGTATGTGGGTTCTTCAAAAAGTTAAAAATTGAACTACCATGTGACAGAAAAATCCCTTTGGGGGGCATATAGATAATGGATATAAAATGTCAAGGTATAATCTCAGTCTCTTGTTCACTGTAACACTGTTTTCTACAAATAGCCAAGATTTGCGATCTACCTAAATATCGATGGAGGAACAGATGAAGACTGTGGCACACATCTCTCTCTCTCTCTCTCTCTCTCTCTCTCTCACATACACACACACACACACACACACACACACACACACACACACCATGAAATATCTTTCTTCTGATAAGAAACACTATTATTTAAAATGTCACAGATGAAACAGGCAGATACTTAAAATAAATAAGATGGACATGGTAAGATAAATACTGTGTGGTCCATTCTACTACACAACCTGACAGGGCTGTGCTCACAGAAGAGGAGAGAGTGACTGAGACCAAGAGCCTGGAGGTGGAGGAGATTGGGAGCTGTTGATCCAAGGGCAGAAAGTGACAGCTGTGTGGAAGGAAGAGGTGCCAGAGTAACTGAAATAAGTAAGATTGTTAAATGCTCAGACTGAGCTAACACAAGAGAGTTATCAACAGATATCCAGAAAAAAAGGGACCCTGTGAGGTGAGGGTCATGTTTATTTCATTGATTGTAACAATCATTTCATAGTATGATTATTTATCAAAATATCATAGTGGAGCAGAGTGTGTGCCTCAGTTCATAGAATGTTTGTCTATTATGCACTAAGCCTGGGGTTTAATCCCCAACACCACAGAAACTGGGTTCAGTGGTGTACTCCTGCAAAATCTACAAGACCAGAAGATCATCCTGAGCTACATAGTATGGAACAGGTCAGCCCTGGATACATGAGATCCTGTCTTTCTCTCTGTATATATAAAATAAAACAAAATATAAAATATATATCACTGTGTGCATTGTGCATGCTAGGCACATGCTCTCTACTCATCTATATCCCTAGCTGTAAACGTGAATATTTTTTTAGATTTTTTCATCATAACACAATAAAGCTAGGAAACATAACATTTTGTTATTATTAATTTCCCCCTATTCATCATTATAGTTTGAATGGACAATAGGCCACTGAGCAGGTCTCAGCTAATTAGGAACAGGGGTGATCATTCAGAATCACTGGCCAAGTGTTGTATGTTACTCTAACATTTTATTGTTACTGTTTGCTTAAAGTTGAGGGTAAGTTTTTTTGTTTGTTTTTTGTTGTGTTCCTCAAGAAAGGGTTTCTCTGTGTAGCCATGGCTGTCCTGGAACTCGCTTTGGCGACCAGGCTGGTCTCCAACTCAGAGAACCACCTGTCTGCCTCCTGAGTGCTGGGATTAAAGGCACCACCTGGTTGAATAAATGTGTTAATATGAAAATGTATGGGCTGGAGAGGCGTCTCAGCAGTGGACTGCTTCTGTAGAGGGCCTGAGTTTAGTTCACAGAATTCATGTTGGGCTGCTCATAATTTCATGAACTCCATGTGTTTTATTACTGTGAAGAGACACCACAGCCAAGGCAATTTTTATAAGAGAAAACATTTAACTGGGCCTTGCTTATAGTTTCAGAGGTTTAGTCCATTATCATCATGGCGGGGAGTATAGCAGCAGTCAGGTAGACATGGTGCTGGAGAGGTAGTTGAGAGTTCTACATCCAGATCTACAGGTGGTTGGAAGAGAACAATACTGGGCTTAGCTTGGGCTTTTCAAAGCCTACCTCCAATGACACACTTCCTCCAACAAGGCCATACCTACTCCAACAGAGCCACACAATCCTTCTCAAGGAGTGCCACTCCTTGATGACTAAACATTCAAGTAGATGAGCCTATGTGGGGGTCATTCTTATTCAAATCACCACACCATTTCTAAGGTTTTTTGATACCGTCCTCTAGCCTCTGTAGGTACATACAAATCACATGCACACTCCATCTACACAGATATACTCATAATAAAACAAATATTTTAAAAATGTTGATAAATGTCATTTTAAATCAATTGTGATTTTGTATGAACATTAGATTCTTGAGGCACACTTGGGTTCTATATTTAGAACGCTGAAATAAATGAAGCAGTTTTTCATGTACCTTATTTGATTCTTCCTGCCATTTTGCATATCCTTGAGTATAACTCTACTCATGAAGCAAAGCATAAACATACAGAAATGAATTAGAGCAAACATATCCATATGTAACTTATGCACTTGTGCAGATTCCTGGGCAACAAAATTCAACCTGATATTTGATCCCAGGAAGCCAATAGTTCACAACACACTGGAAAAATAATTGTGCATATAATTATACAGTGTGAGTATGTGTGTGTTATACATGTATGTCTATATCTTCATATATATGTGGACTCATGCATGTACACTTGCATATTAAAGCTTTAAGTTGACTTTGGATGCCTTTCTTGATCACTCTCCACTCACTTTATTTATTAAGGCAAGGTCTCTTACTAAATCCAGAACTCAACATTTCTGGCTAGTCTAGCTAGCCAGTTTCCCTGTCTCTAAGTTCTGGGATTACAGTAGGCTGCCATGTCTGCCAATCTTTTCCATGGGATCTGTGGATGCCAAGTCCCATCCTCACACTTAAGCTGTGAGCAATTTATACTCTCAACATCTCCTCAACACCTAATCATACATTTATATGTTATATTATCTATAATATTAGTGGGCTCTCATTTATGGTTGCTCTTTGCACTGGTAGACATTGATCTTTGGGTTTTATACGTTATAACAAGCTTTCTATAATTGAGATATCTCTACATAATGAATTCTTGGGTGTGATGTCAATATTATATCACATTACTGTACATAGTTTCTGCTTTATAATATTCACATATGCAGTTTTATCACAGGAAATAATCATGCCACCTGTCATGACACACCATTTATATTAAAAGTAAATCTGAATACTTTATTGTTTATCATGGACCATGTTAATTAAGTTATTGCTCTGATTCAAGGATAACAGAATGAAATGCATGGAAGTGAAAATGCAGAAATTAACCTGCATTAAGATAAAAAGATTAACCATCAAACAAACTCAAGTGTTATTAATTCAATTAATTTTGGAACTTTTTTATTTTTGGACACAGGATCTCATCATATAGCACTGGCTGGCCTAAAACTTGCTACATAGACCAGGAAGGTCTCAATTAAAGGAGTGCACTGCCACACTTGGCTGATTTGGAGACTTTCCACATATATATTTCAATGAAAACTAAAAGCAAAAAACGTAAAATTAATTAAAGTGAAGTAGAAATTGGTCCAAAGGAATAAATTAATCTCATAGTTTTACTTTGTTGTGTTTTAAAATTACTTGAAAGAAGAAAAGGCCAGAGAAATTAGAATGAGAGGAAAAAAAGAGGAGAAGAGTGTGTGTTAGGGTGACAGAGCACAGTCACTAGAAACACAAGCTTATCACACACACTCATACACTATCAGACACACACTTACATATACACTCACTGACGTGCATACTCACAGACACAAAAACCCACATACACACCTTTAAAATGAGCACAGAGGCATTAGAGGAATTGTTAAATCAGAAATTACCCATAAAAAAGAAATTTAAAAGTAATACGAAAAAACAAATGTAGAGAACTGAAGTTACATTTTCAGATACTTTTGTTAAGGTCGGTAGTGTAGATACGTCCCAAGAGGAGACCTGGCTACTAGGAAGGCTACAGCATCCTGGTTCTTTACCAGGCTAGTTATCAGCACAGACTGACCTCTGCTTATGTCTCTCTTCCTGATGCATACCAAGCCACTACTGTTTAAGTGTTTGATTTGAACTCTTAACTTCCAGTCATAAACAGATAATATGGATGCTTGATTAAGAGGCTGAACCAAAAAATAAATAGAGCTACAAAGTTAATTGATCAGCTCAAAAATGAATGTTTTCTTGAATTTATAATAAAATATATGTGACATAACTATGTGACCTGATCCAGAAACACTGAAAAAATATTATATTAAGAGGAAACCAGAAAGTGCCAACATGAACATTGACTGGTAAGAATGGAACAGGGAAAGTACACAGGAAAAACATACGTTCCAGTTATTTTCCTAAATAGATACTAATATATCTCTTTAATGTCACAAATAAATATTCATATTTTATGTGCATCTAAATATTATATATGCAATTGTTTAGTGCATTATATAATGGCAAAAAAGTTCATAGTAGAAACACTTGAGAAAAAGGACTGAGTCCAGGAAAAACAAAATAAATTAATCATAAGAAAGAAAATACAAAATGCCCCAGGAAGAAGACTGTTAAATAACCTACATGTTATTATAGATCAGAAGTCCTCTTACCCAAAATAAAACTCATAGAAAGATGAAAGACACTGAATTAACAACAATCTCAAACCTATTTCAATGTTGTATGAAAGTGAGAAAGTGTGAAAATAAAACAGTAGGAAAAGCATATTGTGCAAATTTTATCACCAAAGAAGCCTCGTATCAGCACCAAGGAACCTTTTTGTACTATTGGAAGGCAAAAAATATGGCTAGGACAGACTAAAAGTATTTCATATTTATGAAAGGAAAATAACAAAATCTTGTGTATTTAAAATATAGCAAAAAAGTAAAATATAGCATCAAAATACACACAGATAAGATGACACAAAATGCAAAGAGCCTTCGAGTCTTTGCATGGAAGGGTCATTAAGATATTTTCATTTATTGGATACTAGATTCAAAATAAGAAGGGACAGAGAATTTAAAGTAGAAACTTGATTTAATAGCCAAATGCATAACTTACGTGGACAACACATGGAGATATGTGATAGATTGATGATAGACAAGTGATGATGATGATGATGATGATAGATAGATAGATAGATAGATGTAGAAGTGGTAGGATAGATGACAGAAAGATAGATGATAAAGGAAAGAAACTAGATAGATATTAAATAAAAGATAGATGATAGATGATAGTTGGTAGATGACTAATAGATAAAGAACAGATATATAGATGATAGAGATAAATAGGGAATAGGCAAATAATAGACAAATATTTTTCTCCCTGCACTGTCAGAAGGTGTTATACTACATATTGCTAGCTCAGTAAAAGATAAAAACTAAAATTTCAAAATATTGTTTCTACTGAATACACCTACTTTTAGACCACTGTAAAGTTAAGAAGAAAACCTCAAACAAATATGTCAGTAACTACCGTGAGTACAGGATTTCTAATCTTCACATTGGTAAATCCTAGCAAAGATGTGATATTCTGGGAGGCTGGTTAGGTCTCTAATGACTTTACCAGGAAAGCTGCATTCCATAACTGGCAATGACACACTGGAGAAAATTCTTTCTGGTGAACACAATGGAAAGGGAAATTGTGTTATGGGACCTGGAGATGCCAGCATTAAGGCTGTGCCTGGAGACTGTTGTAGAGAAGGTAATTTATTCAGAAATTTAAAGAGTTATCTTGAAAAAGAGATGGCTTTTCTGTGTTAGTTCAGACTGAAAAGAAAACAGGGGAAGGATCTTGACATTTAAAATGTACCTATTTTGGTGTGGATATGAAAGGTCCCCATAAAATTGACCGCTTTAACATGTGGTCCCAACTGGTAGTGCTGTTTGGGGATACTGTGGAACCTTTAGAAGGTGGAGACTTAGAAGAGGAAAGGGGTCTTATGAAAAGGGCAAGGGCTTTGGGGTTCTATAATAGGTCCCAAAGTCATGTTCACATTCTGTTTCCTGACATGGAAACAGTGACACCAGGCTCCTCAGGCTCCTGCTGCCTTGTCTTCCCTCCATAATGGACTGTGTCCAAATGAATTACAAGCCTGCATAACTTCCTGCCCTCTTAAGATGCTTTTGTGAGGTACTTCATCGCAGTCTTGTGGAAAGTAGCTAAAACTATGCTTCCTTCGGTGATTCAAAGCAAGGGCCAATAACAAAGCAGAAGCAACTAAGAATCTTCAGGGAATGTGTTTCTTGCCACTGTGCGTTCCCATCCAGTCTTGCTTACAGGATGAAAGCTAGGGAAGCAAGGCTGATAACTAGGTGCTCAAACTGAAAATTCTAGAAAGTTCTTGAGTACTCATTATGGAGGATGTTCCACACAGAACCTGGCAGACCAAGAGGAATCATGTCCACAGAATACTCAGTGGACAAAAGGGGATGTTTACTGAGCACATAAAGATGAGAAAAAATTATTTCATTGTGAAGACACCAAACATTCCTGGCTCTGTCAGAGTCCACCCTCTTTATTTAATGCTTTGTTAATAAACCAGAGAGAGCACAGGCTCTGTACAGTCCTACTCAAAACTCCCATACAAACCCAAGCCTACAGCAGACTGGGAAGCGTGGCTACATGACGTTCTTATAGAAATGTTGGAATTATAGTGTCCCTTGGGAGAATTGTCCTAAATGACCTCAAAAGCTCTCTCCAAGTCCTGAATTTAATGGTTTTGATGTACTCCTATTGTCAAATTCTCTGTTAAATCTTTATCTATAAAGTAGAACTCTTCAAAGTCATGACGTGAATAATTTACCACTTCCTTGCTTCCTGGCTATTTTGTTCTTTGCCATAATCAGCATATTTTCTGAAAGCAAAAGAAAATATCAAAACAAGTTTATTTCTGCCAGAGATGTTCTGGAAGTAAGAAACAAAGTATATTTGGCCTTTGAAAATATATTATTTATCAAGCTGGTATCAGAGCACTATTTATTATGTTCTTTATAATTTTTATTTTGCGTACTTCAGAAGTTACTCTGAAACACTAGATATTATTTGATACATTTATACATATTTGCTAAATATATATGTAGAAAAACACATACACTCTATCAATACCTCTATCTATAAACATATATATATATATCACATACATATATATCTGTGAGTGTATATAGATAGATATCATATATCTGTGTGTGTAGAAAATGCCTAACAATAGCTAAAGTTTATGTCAGTGAAACACTTAAAATAATTTTTTCAAGACAGGATTTCTCTGTGTAGTCCTGGCTGACCTGTAATTCACTCTGCAGACCAGGCTCGCTTTGAACTCACAGAAATCCACCTGCCTCTGCCTCTTGAGTGCTGGGATTAAAGGCAAGCACAACTACCACATAGACATTTAAAACATTTAAATACAGAATTATGAAAAATTCCCTGGTACAGTGGCTTGACTAAAAGATACATTTAAATTTTTGTTCTAAGATTGGGTGGCACATAAATTATTCCAGTTGTTTTCTTCTAATGTAAATTTGTTAAATTAAATCTTGGAAATATGTATGATGGATATTGCAACAGTTCAACTAGCAATTGAAATGAATTAACTTTCATACTACTCTTGGACAACTGCCAGAGACATGGTTTGTCAAATATTCATTTGATTTTTGAGGTTTAATGTGAAACTAATGAACTCTGAAGAAAGAATTTAACTCCTTAAAAGTTTATATGCTTTTCTTGCTCTTTATATCTGAGGATTTCATTTAATATAATGCTGTTTCTTTGTTTCATTTTTCTTGCTCTCTCTCTCTCTCTCTCTCTCTCTGAGTGTGTGTGTGTGTGTATTTCTATGTGTGTGTGTGTGTGTGTGTGTGTGTGTGTGTATGTCTGTGTATGATATATGTTTGTATGGCTGTTCATTTGTGTAAGTATAAATGCATATATGGCACAAAAATACATGTAGAAGTCCAAGAAATTGCCCACCGCTACAATAGTGGCATGAACGTTCTGGAGGTAACCAATCGCTTTCTGATTGAACTTATGGAGTACTTTTGATATAATGAATATGATGTTATTTCCTGGCACCAGAGAAACAGAGATTACACTTTAGAAAATTAATGCCTTACCTCAGATTTCTCTAGTGTTAGAGTTTAAAATCATTTTAGCTTTCTGCCTCACTGCTCCTAACTCTAAGAGCATAAGATCATCAAGTATCATTTTCATTGCACTGATAAAACAAGTGGAAAGATTTTATGTTATAATAGAAAATAGAGTCACCTTTCTATAAAGTGTTTCACAATTTTTTTTTCATGCTTAGTAAGACAGGAGACCAATACAGAAAACTTCAACTGGTCAAAATCAGAGAATAACAAGTGATTGTGGAGTTCCCATCCACAACTGATACATCGACAATAATACCTTGATGCTTAAGATGTCTCAGAAAATGGGTCTGAAAGATTGTTAAGAGTCAGGGTCTCTAGTCTATGCTGGACTTAAACTCACTAGATAGCTGAGGGTGATGTTGAACTTCTGATCCTCCATCTTCTGATCCTTCCATCTTCCAAACACTTACTGGGAAGACAGACATGTGCTTCCTCACCTAGTTTATATGCTACTGGGGATCAAATCCACAGCTCTTGCATGCCAGAAATGTACTATAACAATTGAACTACATCCTGAGCTCACTGAAGCCTTTTGCATAAACATCATGGGTAAAATGATGTGAAGAGAAATTGTATACCACAAACAGAGAGTACACATTGAGAAGATTACATGTTGTGTGTTACATGGAATGGGAAAAGATTGTTGGAAGTGATTTAGTATAACAGTCTGTTGAGAGCAATGAAAAGAGTTGCTTGGTGTGAGAAGGCAATGTGACTAGTGACCATTAATGCTAATATGCTTAAATTTGAGCCTTATCACAAGTAAAATGAAAATCCATTGATAATTTTAAGAGAGAAGTAAAGTATTCATTTTAGAAATACCACTCTGGATACAGAATAGATTTGCAAAGGCAGTTTAGGGGAGAGTAAGAGTCAGAAGGTCCTTGTTAGCTAAGCTAAGAGTAACAGTGGCTTGAACCATGACAATATCAGTGGAAGGGACTAATACAGACAAATACAGTAAGGAGAGACACCAGAGAGAACTGACTGATAAGTCAGATTAGGGAAGGTACCTGCCTTACTTGGTTTGGCCAGTTGGGAGACATGCTGGAGCCATATAGCTGAGAAATATGAAATCAAGAAAAGAGAAGTTTGATGTTGATTGGTTACCAGGGACACTCAAGTATAGACTCATGATACATTGCAGACAATGACACTATAAAAAATAATGAGCAGCCCCACAGCATAAAACATGTTCACAGTTTTCTGTGCTTCGTAGAATGGCTAAGAGATACACAAAAATAAATTTTAAAACTGAGAAATCACCCAAGAGCCACATAGTTGTGGAGCTGAGTGACAAACACAACATGGAGGATTATACTATTTTCAGGCACCAAATGAGCTGCAGACAGAGCAGACAATAGAAGAGTTTCAAAAAAGGATGAAAGAAAACACAGAATGGGTGCGGTGATCAGTTTGAATTAGACAGAGTGCTTGAGGAATAAAACTATCAGCTGCTGGTAGATGATATTCATGGGTGTGGAATGGCCAGGAACTCCCCTGTCTCTCTTTGTTATTATTAGGTGTGTCAATTTCAGAAACTCTAATCTGAGATTCTGTCCTTATCGAGCTAAGTGTTCACTTTTCTACTCTATTATATTCTTAGAACACAGTTCTCTACATGTTAAGATGCTGTCCATTCTTTCTATGAACGTCATAGGCTACTTTTATTCTACTACATTTAGGTATTATAAAGAAAGGAAGAAAATCCTCAAGGTTTCCTAAGAGAATAAAAGAGAAATGGTTGAACTTGATTGTAAGCAATTCTTACTAATGAAATAATGCTCTAAGAGAACTGAAAATGTGGCTCAGGTGGTAGAATGCTTGCCTAGCATGCACAAAATCCTGGGTCCAACCCCTACGTTGCGCAAACTAGGTATGGTGTTGCATGCCTGTAATTCTGAAGGCAGGAAGATCAGAAGTTGAAGGTCATCCTTGGCTACATGTGTTTGAGTACAGCTTGAAGTACAAGTAAATATTCAAAAGTGCAATGATAATAATGAACTTAAATGATAAAGTATAAGTATATTTGTAAAAACATGGTATCTCATTAAAAATTCAAGATGATGATAAAACATTAATTTGATGTATTAAGCATTGACATGAGAGCAGTCTATCAGCATATTTTCACTGTATATGTTTTCAGAGAATTCTGTATTTCAAGTTTTCCCTTAATTGTTTAATGGAACTACCTACCCATGTTACTATTGTTTAAATTATTCTCAATTGTACTAAAATGATAAATAAGGTATAAATTTTATGATGACTTCTTCCTATAGAAGTTTCCTATAGAATGAATCTGGTTGAATGAAGAGGCAATCCATGTTTAATATATAAAAGATGAGGCCTATAGAAAAAAGCAAACAAAATTTAAAAATGAAAACACATATTTTATTCTGTAGTAATGTTAAGGAAATGGCTCTTTTACCCATTGTTTTAGTTGTGTGTTTTGTTAAATATCCATCTGTGCCTAATGGGTCAACAGAAGATATCAGTGGTAACACAGAAGGCCTGGGCAAACAACCAACTTGATGGGACTGACAGACAGAACAATGTTTCTAGTAAATGCATATTTCTAGGTTGGTGTTTCCTTTCTCTAGTGCTTTAAATGGTTTCTTAGGTAGCTCAGCAGGAAAAGTTGCCTGGCACTGAGCCTGATGACATGAGATGGATCCTCAGGTGCTACAGGGTAAGAAAGGACCAAGTCTTGGAAGATGTCTTCTGACCTTAATAATCATGTCATGGAGCAAAACACAAACAAATAACTAACCAAATAAATGTAGTATTTTTTAAAGGAGTTTCTTCATTGAAATTTTTTTGCTATATGTCTCACTATGTGGCCCTGGCTGGCTTGGATCTCATATGTACACCAGACTGGCCTTGATATATACTCGCCTCTGCCTCCTGTGTGCTGGGGTTAAAGGCATGTGCTGCTATGCTTGGCTCTCCACTACAATTTTTAGATGATTCTTTCAACTCTATCCTCATTCCTTTCTCTACATGTACAGAATGTGCCCTTTTAAAAATATCACTTGTCTGCATTTATTCTTTCTTCAATTCTCTATTTTTTGCTTAATTTTAAAGATTTATTTTATTTATAGGTAGAAGTGTGTGGGGGGGGGGGGGCGGGGGGTGGCAGGGCTCGCATACATGCAGGTGCTCCTGGAGGCCCAAAAAGGACATCAGATCCCTTGGATTAAAAGTTATAGGCTTTTGTGAGCCATCTTATATGAGCTCTTGTTGTAGTTAAGATTTCTATTGCTGTGATGAAACACTATGCCTGAAACAAGGATTTGTTTGTTTTATACTTCCACAGCATTGTTTATCATCAAAGGAAGTCAGGACAAGAACTCAAGCAGGGCAGGAACCTGGAGGCTGGAGCTGATGCAGAGGCCGTGGAGGGGAGCTCCTTACAGACTTCCTCCAAATGGCTTGCTCAGTCTGCTTTCTTATAGAACCCAGGACCACCTGCCCAGAGGTACCCCCCCATAATGTGCTGGACACTCCCACATCAGTTACTAATTAAGGAGATACCCTACAGGCCTGCTTATAGCCTGATTTTATTAAGACACTTTCTCTACGGAGGCTCCCTCCTCTCCAGTAACCCTAGCTTGTGTCAAGTTGACATAAAATTTAGCAAGCAGAGGGAAAGAGAACTTAGGGGAGCAGGAGATCCCAGCTGGGTCAAGAACAGAGAGTGAGAACAAGGAAAGAGAGACCGTGATAAATGAAGACCCCATAGGAATAGGAAGAAGCAAAGTGCTAGAGAGGCCCACAGAAATCCACAAAGATACCTCCACAATAGACTATTGGCAATGGTGGAGAGAAAGCCCGAACTGACCTACTCTGATGATCGGATGGCCAAATACCCTAACTGCTGTGGTAGAACTCTCATCCAATGACTGTTGGAAGCAGATGCAGAGATCCACAGCCAGGCCCCAGGTGGAGCTCCTGGAGTCCATTCGGCGAGAAAGAGGAGGGATTATATGAGCGAGAGATGTTGAGACCATGATTGGAAAAAGCACAGGGACAAATAGTCAAACTAGTGGAAACACATGAACTATGAACCAATAGCTGAGGAGCCCCTAACTGGATCAGGTCCTCTGGATAAGTGAGACAGTCGATTAGCTTGAACTGTTTGGGAGGCCCTGAGGCAGTGGGGCCAGGACCTGTCCTTGGTGTATGGCTGGTTTTTTGGAGCCTGGGGCCTATGCAGGGACACTTTGCTCAGCCTAGGTGAAGGGAGGAGGGGACTGGACCTGCCTGGACTGAATCTACCAGGCTGAGCTGAATCCCCAGGGAAGTCCTTGCACTGGAGATGGGGTTGGGGGAGGGCGGTAGGAGGGAGGACCGGGGAATCCGTGGCTGATATGTAAAATTAAATTAAATTATAAAATAATAATAATAATAATAATAATAATAATAATAAAAACATAGCGAGCACAGAGCTGGAGGCCTAACTGAGATCCTCTATTCCAGCAGCTGCTTCAACGCAAAGGGCATTGGGTCCTGGCACCTAGCTAGTGGTAGCCAGGCAATGAAGAAACCTCAAATGCACAGACACAGGTGCAGTGAAGCTGGATTCACGTGTGGTTCCCTGATGCTACCACTATGACTCCTGTAGGAACCGGGATCTCAGAGTCTTTATTGGATACAGGCCAGGAATGGATTAGCTAGTCTCTGTAGGGGGTCCTTACAGGCACCAGATCTCAGGTTATAAACACCTCTGGGGAGGAAGCTGCATTTGCTTGTGTGCACACACTGATCAGTCCTGCAGGAACACTTAGAGTCAGACTCAGACTCAATAGGAAACCTTTGCTAATCCTTGAGCCTGGCCCATCTGGGCAGTAGCTCTGCCAATTTACCATGGGCCAATTGGTTTCAGAATCCTTCACAATCGTTGACTGTCAAAATCCACGTTTGCTCAGGGTTTCACTCACTCAGGGCTTCCTCAACTACCTGCAAGCAGCAAGTGCTGTTAAGCGCTGAGCCATTTCTCCAGACTCTTTTTCTTTACTATTTAACAATTTGACATATATGTACAACTGTTTTAATTGTATTCATCCTATTATCCTATCTTATTCCCTTCTTCCTAACTAGTTGCCCTCCCCCACCATGGAGTTTAATTGAGGTTACTGGAGTTATTTACTATAGTATGGACAACTTATCAATGAGTAAGCCATTGAAGACAATATTGCCCTGTTGCCTGCCCAACAGCTATTAACCATTATTACCATTAAAGTGATGAGGCCTCATGAGCCCCTCTCATACCCATATTGGAACGTTTAGGGGTCAATCTGCAGTCTTCATTTGGGTATCTATAGCTACTGTATATTCAAGATTACAACATTCAGGAAGTTGATATTTTTTAAAAAAATATCTTGGGCAAGAAAATAGAGAAAGCATAAAATAAAGGAATTAAAATTTGCAAAAAATAAATTGTGTAAAGAATGGAAGCACCTATGAAAAATAATACCTCAACCAATAGTGAGTAACCAAACCAATGCCACATTTTGTTCAAGTTAATTAAGATATATCATTTCTCCACAATATTTTGGAGAACTGGATGCTTTTGTCTTTATTCTTTACAAAGTCGTTTCTAGGTACTGGGAGTATTGAAGGAGTTTGGTACTGCCAAGCATGAATTCTTTAAGACAACATGCAGAGTCGATTCTGTAGTGGGGAATTACAAACAGTTAGCACCTACTTTGGTTTCTGTTGGACATTAGTGATTCTATAGATTCGTAATTGGATGAAATGCTCAAGGGTTCTCAAGAGAGAAAGCATGCTTTACTTTCCCCACTCACGCTGAGAATCATAATATGCAGCTTATTGAAAATACTCCTGGGGGAGTGGAAACTGGAAGCAAGGTACAGCTGTTAAGATTTCTTAGTGCTCTTGAAGAGGACCCCAAGCATCTCCTTCAGGTGGCTCACAAACACTTTTAACTCCAACTCCATGCCCTCTGATGACCTCTGAGGTACTGCCATGTTCACGCACATACATATCCACAAACATCTAGTAAATAAATCTTTAAAAATACTCAAGCCTACACATACGAATACTGTTCAGATGTAAGAAGCAGAATGAAATCCTATCACTGGTGAAAGCATGGGTGAACCATGGAGGACACTATGTTAAGTAAGATAAGTAAGGTGCCGAAGAACAAATGTTCTTCGGTGCTCTTGTGTGTGGAATGCAGAAAATGTCAACTGAAAGAAGGACAGAGTTTAACAGTGTTTGTCACAGGCTTGAGGGGAAGGAATGGATAAAGAGACTCATCGTTGGGTAACTATACAGACATGATATATTGGTTTTATAACCAATAATAATGGATTACTTGTTTCAAAGTAGCTGCAAGAGAGAATCTTTGAATGTTTTATAGAAATAAATCATCCTATTTAAGGTAACTGATGTTTTCACTAGCCTGCTTTTCTCACTACACACTGTGTATGCATAATGAAATATCACACCACAAAAAAATCTTGAACAATTGTGTGTGAATTCAAAATCAAAGAGATAAGTAAAACAAATGTTCTAAATCTGAGGTTCTATAAGTCACTAATCAAGGATACAATGTGTATAGATATCATAATTGCATGGTATTTCATATTTATGAGGATTTGTCCTAGGACAAATGACATGTTAGAATTTTACTTATATTGTCTAATTCAAGATATAGAGTGATCTTTAATAGTTGGCTTTATTAATTCTACTTTATTGATGTGAAACCTCAATATTTAGCAAGTAGTTAGCAATGCCTTTAGTGAAAGTTGTATTTTTTTAATTCTCAGTGTTCTTTGCAGCAAAAAAAAAGTATTAATGAGCACCAAGAAAACCATGGCTTGATTTGAGGGGGAAAGTTATCATAATTCTCCCTTATGGTAAATTAATTACAAGAAGAAGTCCCAACTGTCCAAAGCAATGGGGACCAGGACTTCCTTGTTGTGGAACACAGGGCATTGCAGATTTCTGTAACATGTATTCTCAAAACTCACCATTACTCAAAGACACATTGAGTTCCCACGTGAAAGTGATAAAAGAGAAGGTCAGGAAGAAATTTCCAGGTGTTTGGACCCTGTATATTTATAACTCTTGTTAAAATTCCTGATGCAGCAAAGGTATGACATAATATGTGAGCAGAAAAAAAAAAGGTATCTGAGTTTCATTGTGATCTAAAAAGGAGAATGGTAAAGAAACACCCCAAAAGTACTGCAATTGTGAAAATTTTCAAGAACACAAAGCCAATCAGTGCACAAGGGTACAGATGCTCTAGTTCATACACTGACTGGGATCATAAAATTCCTTCAAGTGAAGACTGCCCATGCGTTGTCCCATCACACAAGCAGTAGCAGCTCATGGTTAGAAAGGATGACAAACAGTACTGTCTCCTGGGCTAAGTGCCAAGACAGCTTCAAATTTAGAGATCTTATGTTACTTAGAACACAGGAGCTGCATGCTAGGAATCAGATGAATGGGAGTCCACCTTGAATCTCAGGACATTAAGTTAATGAGAAATACTGTGGTAATATGTAATTCCATTTTGCCCAGTGATAACACATTATAAAAAATTATGAATGCTTGCTCCAAGCACGGTCATTTTTCCATAAACTCTTTATAAATTGTTTTAATTTTTATTCATGTATGTGTGTGTGTGTGTGTGTGTGTGTGTGTGTGTGTGTGTATACATGTGAGTGCAGTACCAATGATGGCCAGAAGAGAGCACTGGATTCCCTGGCATTGGAGTGATATGTGGTTGTGAGCCATCTGATGTGGTAAAAATAAAATTTACATACAATCATTGGTGGATATGAACTGAAAATAACCAAAACTTTGGAACTGGAATCCTGTTGGTAAATTTAACAGTGCATTTGCAGTTGTTTGGCCAGTGTGATATAGAGAACAAGAGCAAGGGCAGAGGAGGCCAAGTGAACTGTGACGTTCAGCTTTTTGGCATGGAGCTGGAAGTCAGGGACCATCACAACAATAAAATTTAGAGAAGACTGAAAAACATCAACATATACTAAGAACTGAAGGAGACACGCAGGTGTAGAAAACAGAAAGTGATGCCAGATGCAGAGAATAGAGAGGTCAACCTCTGACAAGATAAAATGAGACATGGTGATGGCACAGGATGGGTTTATAAAACAAAGTGACTTCTTGGTGTGGATAAGCACAGAGATGGAAGTCTAGCAGAGCAGCTTGGCCTCTGATTTTCTCACTACTCAACTGCATGAGGAAAATAGTTAACAGCATCCATACTGAATTAGTAGCAAAATGATGTTTAAGAGTTTGGGGTTTTGGAACACTTCAGACTTTGTGTTTTGGGCTTAGGGATGGAAACCCATGCAATAAACTTATATAAATATTTCATATACCCTCAAATCAGAATCCTGAAACACTTCTGGTCCCAGGCATATTAACTTGCAGCATATATCCTCAACACTCATGGAAAGGTCAAGCAACATGAAGCTAGAAACATATGTAGTGAATTAATTACTATTGGGTAAGCATCTTTGAAGATTAACTGTTATTTCTTGTTTATTTTTAAAGGTTTAAATTTAGTTGTGGGATTGTCTGTTTTACTTGTATATGTGTATGTGCACCACCCATGTGCAGTGCCCACACAAGCCTGAAGAGGGCAGTGGATCTGTCTGGAACAGGGGTTACTGAGGGTTGTGAGCTGCCATGTGGGTGCTTGAGACCAAGATGGTGTCCTCTGCAAGAGCAGTAAGTGCTCGACCACTGAGACATCCCTCCTGATTCTAAACTTTTATTTTTATTTATGTGTATGTCTGTGTGTTTGTGTGTGGGTTTCTGCACATGTGTGTAGGTGAACATGGAAGTAAGAAAAGGTTGTATTCTCAGGAGCTTGGGTTATAAGTGGTTTTGATTTATCCAAAGCAGGTCCTCGGAACCATACTGGGGTTCCCCAGAAGGGCAATATAAGTTCTTAACCAATCTCCTAACCCTTTATTGTTATTTCCAGAGAGAAATACCAAAAGTCATGATGGAAAGACCAAAAAACTTATTCTTGTGATTAAAGACAGGAGGAAAGGGGTGGTGGTAATATTATTAATAATACTTAAAAATTCATATTCTAAATATATATTTCTTTTGTTTTTTAAAGTGTTTTTACTACTAATAAAATATTATGTATTTACAAGGGTATTCACAATCTATTATCTGTTGTTAAGGGGAAGAGTTATCTTTCTTTACATATTTTGTTGTTTGAGAATTTCATTAGTGTGTACAATATATTTTGATCAAATTCAGTCCCACTCTCTCTCCTCCAATTGCTTCCATACCCTCCAGGACTTCTCCCTCCCAAATCCACATACGTTTTCTTTACTCACTGAATGACTTTCTTGAAACCAGCATGGAGCAGGTGTATGGCCATCCATCCAAGCATGGACAAGGCTGCATCCCTGAAGAAAACAGCCCATTCCTCTTTGACACCCTACAAAATGTCAATTTGCTATTCATGGTCATACTGTTAAAATTATTTGATTTGAAGGATTATATGCTTAAAAATAGTTTCTCTATAAATAAAGATTTAAGAGAGAAACTTAAAGTGAGTCACAATTTAGTCTTTGCAATTCCTATCTGTAAACAATGTATTCTTTTTCATAGTATTCTTCTTCAAGCACCAACTTCAAGGCCACACTCCGGTCTGCCTTCTGTACTTAATATGTCCTCTGCTCTGCTATGTGGTGCCCCCTTGTCATGGAAGTGGGATAAACATCAACAAAAATAAACTTCCAGAGTGCCCCAGATGTGGAAAGATTTCCTTCTGTTGCTCAGCAAAATGAGTTTCCAGTTCTCATCATTAACGTCATGAAATACTGCCTGCTTTCATTATTCAATTGTGTCCTTGCTCTCTTGCAGAATGTACTGAAATCAAGGAGCAATTTTATCTCCTACTTTGAATCTTTTAAAAGAGTTTTCATTTTTTAAAAAAAGTTAAGAAAATGGTATAGTATAGACTCAGACTTTGTATTCACCATTATCATAAACATTGAAAATGGAAAATTTAGATGCACACACATTTCCGGAAATGTATTATATGTCTAAGATGAATGGCCTGAGTCCATAAGCAATCTTTACAACCATTATCTTATTCAGTCCATACAAAAGCAAAAAGGCATGCTGACTATATTCCAGGTAAAAGCCTCAAGATAAAGAAAGCCAAGTGATTTTTCCTTTATGTCACACAGCAAGGTTGGAGTGCCAAACTGCTAATGGCTCAATTGTTCCTATTATGAAAATAAACCTGAACTACATTTGAGAGCTTTTGTAAAGATTTATCCTACTGTGACAATGTTGAAGAAGGGATAAACAGGGACTGGAGAGATGGTTAAGTGGTTAAAAGCATTTGCTGCTCCTGTAGAGGACCAGAGTTCTGTTCTGAGCACCATGTTGGGTGGCTCAGAACCAACTAGAACTCTAGATAAGAGAATCTGATGCTCCCTACCCCACTGGATATATGAGTATCTGCATTCACAGTATGTGTGCATATATGTTTGCACACAAGCATGTGCATGCACACACATACACACAAGTCAAAATAAAATAAAATAAAATCATTTTTATCAAAGCACAAACAGAAGAAATCTTCACATTTCTGTCAGTTTTCATTGGTGACACCCAAGCTTTTTGGATTGATTATGAAATCTTCATGTAGGAAAATGACTGACTGACACAGGGGTTTCAGAATTTTCTTTTATTAAACTCTTTGAAAGTCAACAGAGGTGAGAGAAATATTAATTAATGAGATTGGAAATACCTCCTGATTAGGTATAATCAAACCAAGAAAACTCTAGTTATTTTCTCTAATATGCTAATTGTTCCAGTTCTATTTCTATTTCTGTGATAAATTGTCCTGATTCAAAGTAACTTAGGAGTGGAAACAAATTTATTTAGCACACAGTCCAGTTATAGTCTATCACTAAGGGGAAGTCAAGGCAAGAACTTGAAGCACTTAGTCACATAATATTCACAGTCAACTGTAGCTGGTGTTTTCCTGTGTCCATCCAGCTCCTGCAGCTGCTCAGATCCAAGTAAACACACAGAGACTTATATTACTTATAAACTGTATGGCCGTGGCAGGCTTCCTGCTATCTAGTTCTTATATCTTAAGTTAACCCATTTCTATTAATCTATAAGTTGCCACGTGGCTCGTGGCTTACCAGTGCTTTACATATTGCTTCTCATGGCAGCAGCTAGCAGCATCTCCTGACCCAGCCTTCCACCTCCCAGTAGTCTCTTCTCTGCTTATCCCACCTATGCTATACTTCCTGCCTGGCTACTGGCCAATCAGCGTTTTATTTATCAATCAATCTGAGCAACACCTTCACAGCATACAGAAAGACACTCCCAGCAGTCAAGAGCATAGGGATAAGCTTGTTTGTCACTCATCTTCATCTAAGTTACTTCATTCTTGCCAAGCTCAGGGCCCAGTGAGCAAAATGGTGCTGCCCACACTGAATGTGAGTCTTCTTATCTCAACAGTCAAGACAATCCCTCCCAGGCCTGTCCACAGGCCAAGCTGATCTACATAATTCCTCAATCAACGATCCTCCTGAGATGATTCTAGGTTGTAAAGTTGGAAATTTAAAACTAACCATCACACTAGCTAAGCACCCTAAAGGGCTCACCATCTAGAAATAATGGCTGAAGAATCAGAGCCAGGGTGGCAGACAAGGGCTGAGAGTCTTTATATCATCAAGCTACTGCTTGAAGCCTTGACTTACTTCCAAGTGTACACTGGACTGGCAGAAAGATTCGTCCTCCATAAGTTACTCTCTTAAATAGTAATTTGAGAAATACTCTTTTGGAAAAAAAATAAGTTACAAGGGATAGGAAAACACTGTGTGTATATTAAACATGTCAAACTTAAAAGAGAAGCGAATTCTTTGTGCCCAACAACTACATGCTAAATGATTTCAACAACACCCCACCTACTGAGATTGTATTCTGAAATAATAAATGGAATGTTATGCAAGACTCCCTTATATTATATTCTGAATCTCCTCACAGCTGGGGAATTATACTCATAACTGAGCCCAACCTTAGAAGGTTAAATATGACCTAGGGTCAATTTGCATTTTGATGACTTCAATGTCCACCTCAGGATGATTAAGAGGGATTATTTTTGCCAGCATGCCTAAGCTACTGAAAAGACAACAATATAAAAGACAAAACAACAAACTTGAAAAAAAATGCAGACAAAAATGTTCTCCAAGAAACTGAATATTAGACAATGAAGGACAGTAATTCTTAGAGGGAAAGGAATTTAAGGAGCCTTGGGATTGCTTGAGCTTCCTAACTAGAGAGACACAGGATATGGTGTTAGGAGGACTTTCTAGACTTAACCCTGAGGTCTCACTCTGCAGAAATATGTCATAGAAGGTGCAGGCTGAGTGACTTTGTAGAGCACATACTGGAAAGGTGAGGGATCTATGGGCAAGATAACATCAGAGTTATCCACATAAGAAACTGTCAGAGGGCTGGGAAGACTGCTAAGCAGTTTGTTGAGCAAATATGAGGACCCGAGTTTATACCCTTAGCATTTATGTAAATGAGTAAATGCCAGGCAAAGTGAGCATGAGTTGGTAACCACACTCCATTAAAAGACAAAAGTCAAAGACAGAGAGATCCCTGATCCCTGAGCGACAGTGGGTTTGACTGGGTCTGTGAGCTCTAGGTTCAATGAGAGACTCACCTTAAAAACTAAGGTAGATAAATGAGGATGACATCTGTACATCAACATCTGTCTTCCATGTGTGCACACATGGATGAATGCACACACACACACACACACACACACACACACATACACACACAGTAGAACTATCAGGCAGACATAACAACTCTGCTTAAGATACACACAGTGCTGGGTGATGTACTCAGAACATTGTGTTTCAACAGTGGGGCAAAACCAGATTTAAACAGTACTTACTGATTAACAGAGGATAGAGACGAGGCTCTTTCCAAATACCTTAGCAGCATCCTAGAATAACTT
>CABHPQ010175974.1:28847-39816 GCA_902168405.1 Peromyscus aztecus | reverse complement strand
ACCAGAACACACCTGAGCGCCTCCATCGCTCAGAGGTGGAAGCCAGGCTAGCCTGCGTGGGAATCCCCCCTTCAGGGGACTGTCACGATCCGCCGAAATCCGGGTCTCTTCCCTTTGAAACTTCTTTGCCTGAGCTCTGCCTTATGCTAGTTCAGGATATGAGTTCTCCAGGTGTGCAACGAGCACCAGCAAAAGCTTTTGCAAGTGGCCTCATGGTCCCCAGCCTTCTGCATTTTCCCAAGTGGGCCCTTCCTGTCCAGCACTAGAATTGGGCCAGCACGGACAAGCTCAGTATTTCCCATGTGTTTTAGGGGGGGTCCGGAGCTTTGAGAAGACACAAATTCTCTATGCTTTTCTTTTATAATTATTTCCAAAGAAGTCCCATTTCAGGTGTCAACACTCTGAATGTTCCCTAACACTCCACCTTGCCTGAGTGATGCTAGATGCTGCGGTCGGTCGCCACCCAGCAGCCTACCTTCCCTTGCCCGGGCCACAACTTCCTAGTGTCCAGGCTTGGAGGTGCCGGCTCTACTGGTGAGTTTGTGGCCAGTGGAAGCTAGAGTCCCCTCAAGTGCGTTTTCTAAGAAGCTACTTCAGATCTAGTGCTCCTGGGGCCACAGGCAAGCTCATCCCCAGGGGGCACACAGAGACAGGGAGTGTGGCCGGGAGAAGTGGCCCTTGACTCCAGGGGAAAAGTTGACTCTGGGTTTTCTGCCTTTCGAAGAGTTAAAGGAAATGCCTCAGAGTCAGACCTCCTGCTTAAAACCCCAAAACCTGCATGGGTTTCGGGTTGTCTGCCTGGCAGAAGTCTGCAACACGCGCACCGAGTTTAGCTTTCAAGGTCAGCAGAGCTGAGTTAAATAAATTCGAATCCCGACAACAATGGTACGGCAACGAAAGCTTCCAAAGCCGTCCTCGGGCATCCCTGGACCTGCCGTGGGGTGTCACTGCGCCACCCTGCGCGCACGTGAAAACCAGAAACAAACAAAACCAGTGCCCCCCTACTCACTGAGGAACAAGGAACTCCCTGCACGAAGCTGGGCTTCAACCTCGGGGCGCCTGGAAGGCTCAGCCCTCAGGGCTTCGCGCGAAGTTCTGGAGTCCTGTAGCGGGAGAGGGAAAAGGACGAATTCCTTCCCACCCAGAGCGCTCATTTCAACAACAATCAACACTTTCCCTCACTTGCCTCACCAAGAGCTGAAGGAAAGGCTACAACTTTCACTTCCAGGCTCCCTACAGTGACACTAAAATTTACATGAGGAAAAAAAAAAAAAAAAAAAAAACCTGCCAGGGAAAGATTTGCTTAAACTGCTACTGTGTGACAGTCTAACAAATTTGTCGCACCGGGGAAATTTAAGTGTCCATAACAGGATTGGAAGTTTCTGCAGTGAATTTAGAAAGTGATATTTGGTTTTTTGGGAAGCAATCATTTCAATGGAGAACAGGGCAGTGCATTGACTTATTTTTTCCTACGTCTTTGGGTGGTTCGCTAATTGTAAGTGGTCGCAGAAAACCAAAGATTTTTGCGTGTTTGTTCTATGAAATCATCTCCAAAATAAGATGTACTTAACAGCAATTCTCTCTTAAGTCAAAATTACCCCTCCATTGTAATACTCTATTGTCCAAATCAGATTCTAAACGTGTACCAGTTCTAAAAGGATTGTTTATTTCTCTTCCTCTGTCTTCCTCTCTTTCTTTCTTTTCTTTTTTCTTCCTTCCTTCCTTCCTTCCTTTTTTTTTTTTTTTAATTAGAGAGCATATCCTACTATAAGTGCTGCACTGATACACAGGCATGGAGCGATTCTGGTGACTAGCAGTTGATGTGACCAGCGACCTGCTGTCCATACAGTCTGGCTTCCAACACTGGAACGTAATTACACTTTTCTCCCTCCTGAAGCACCTGGGTGGCTGGTTCACTTTTCACACTTGTTTACTCAGAGGACCAAACAAACGCCTGAAGTCCTGCACTGTAGACTCTCGGGAGGGATGTTCCTCTGCTGTTCTGTGGACAGTGTGAGATCCCTTAACTCCAACTTTGGAAACTCTTTGTGGACCTTACAAAAAGCAAACTGAAAGTCTCTCTCTTTTTTCCTCACAAAATACAGGGCGCTTAGTAAACATTTTACCCTCATAAAAAATTTGCATTACCACTGCTCTAACAAATGTAATAAACTCTGTCATAGCTGATAGAAGCCAAGCCATATTTTTTCAGAGAGTCATATAGTCATTTAATAACAGCAGAATGTGTAAATGGTGAACGCCACAGAGCTGAAGGTATCATTTAAGATTTCATTGGGGTATTTTATGTGGTATAACAGCTACAATGTGGATAGTTCCTTTTAAGTATTTTTGCATCAGCAAAAAAAGCTTTAATTATTTGGCAAAATGATATTATAAATTATATATAGAAACACATCAATAGAAAATCATACATATACGAATGTATATTTCATTAAGATGTATAACTTGGAACCTAACATACCATGAGCCTCTCTAGAAGGTAACCCCATGAATAAACTGAAAGTTACTGAGTTTTTATTCTAATTACAATAAAATGCCAAGTTTAGAGAACAGAATCTCTACAGAATTATTTTTCCTATTTCATTGCTTGCCATATTTCTTAGCATTGGGGGTTTTATATCATGGTCCAAATAAATCCAGCATATTTGGCACAAAAATAAAGCAGTAAATCACCAAATAGGTGAACTGTGGTCTGTCTAGCATGCAGTTTTATGTGTTTTCTACCCATGCTGGATTCCGAATGCTGAATCTCTGTGTCTTAGACGCTCCCTTCTCAGCTGTACGCATGAACACATGTGAATTATGTACTAAAGCTTTGGGGATGACTCAGACCTACAGGTGAGATTAAAACCAAATCCCAGCTTAATACAAAATGTTTTAAAATCAGTAACATGATAGATGCTAAGCACAAGAGGTAGCAATTCATTGAAAGCAATTTCTTTCCTTAAAGCAAGTGTTTATCCAAATAAACAATTTGGAATACATCTTCTAAAAGAAATGAGCTGGTGCTTCCATGTTCCAATTGCTTCCCTTAGTCATAGGATATTCCAGAAACATTCTCCCTGTGATGGCTTCCCTGCCCTTTCCAGTTAGGAGAGCAGTCTGTTTACATGGAAACCACTCATTCTTGAAAGGACACAGTCTTAAACATCCTTGGGAATCATTATCATATGCTAATTTCCCAGGATGAAGCATTTTCGGCATTCTGTTGCATTTAAGGTGTTGGGAAGCCCACTGAGAAAGTCCTGTGAACCCGCTCTCTTCCCCTTGTGTATTCACACTTAATGTGAGTTGGAGATTACCTCTCAGCCTTGCATACTGACCGTGGTCAGCACCAAGTGACAGGAAGGGTATATGTATTCAAACCTTGGGATCCGGGAAGCCCCACTCTACAACAGTATAAGATGCCTTAAAAACAATGTGGCAAAGAAGAACAGAGCTAATTATTCCAGATTTCCCGACGCTGTTTAAATAGGCAGAAGGGCAAGATTCGCAACTCCCTAGTCACAAATTTTTGCCAAAGCAAAAGAGCAAATAAAATAATAAGGCTTCTGTAGGACTGTCCTCTAATGAAAGATTGAATGACTTAAATATATATGGCCTCCAAGGAGCATCCTTAAAATAGTTCTAAAAGACCATAGTTTACAAGTACATAAAATATCTCTGTAAAAAAATTTTTTTTAAACAGAGTAGGGGCAGAATAATTTGCACTAATTATTAGTGATAAGGTAAGAAATAACAAATGAAGCTGAAGAAAAGCAAGCTTGGTTCTAACAGGCAAGGGTTGGGCCTAAGAGATCTGCACAGCAAGACTGAGCAGCCCAGGCAGATTTATCCAGAGACCTAGTGCAACCAAACTCCGGAACAGTCTCATGAACCAGGAGACACCTTCCCGTGTCAGGTCGAGAAACTGGAAAGGCAGAATAGACACCAGGTGTTTGTGTATACACTTAATACTTCAAAATTCTTAGAGAAAAGCCGAAGGTCTTTTCATTCTAAAAATCATGGCAAAGGTGACTGGGTTGTGAGAGGTCTGTGTGCTATGGTTAAGAACTTTCTTAGCTCCTGTGACATCAGCCTTGAGGACACAGGGAAGTCAGCTGACCTCAGGGAAGCCCTGAACTGATGTGCACAGGTAAAGACAGACCTGCGGAACTGTGAAGGGATCCCCAGCTCCAGGAGCTAGGTAAGGCGCCACCCTGTGACAGGGAGAGAGCAGAGGCTACATGCTCACAGGTGTGAGCTGGACATGGCCGATTTGTCTGTCATGCTCTCCCGTCCTTCCCCACTGCATGCCATCATAGGCCAGGCAGTGATTATAGCTGCCCCGGTTAACCCTTGGAATGCCATTGTCACCCCCATTTTACAGATGAGGAGTCTTCCCTTTGGAGAGCTTAGGAAACTTGCCCGTGGACACGCACACACATGCATGCGCGTATGCGCGCACACACACACATGCACACACACTCATACTTGTGCACACTCGCTCACACATGCATTCACAAATGTACAACTAATGCACACACACAAGCAGAGGCACACACATTCGTACTCACATACAGGCATACACACATGTGAACGAGTTTATACATATGCACAGATGTGCACACACACATAAGTAAAAACATACACTCACAGGCGCGCGCGCACGTGCGCGCGCGCGCGCGCACACACACACACACATACACACGTCCACAGGCATGGGTCAGCTCTCTTTCTTCATAGGTACAATTGGTAGAGTTGGGATCTCATCTTCCACCTCTCTCCTCATGTCATATCTTCATTAGAAAATATCTCAGAAATTCTTCACTGTATAAATCTCAAATGTGTAGAATTCCTTCCCTGAAGTCATTTCTTGTTATCCAGAGTCTGGACATGCAAGAGCTATTTGGTTGAGAGGTTTTAAAATCCTTAACGGATTTTTAGTCTTTTCTGACCCCTAGTCTTTCCAAATGGCACCTCTGAGACCCCTCCAGAATACAATGCGTTTGATTTTCTTCCTTCAGCCTTCCAGTAACGGTCCCTGTGTGTCAGCCAAGGTTCTGGGCTCCTTGGTGACAGAGAGCAAACAACAGGTCGCAAAGGGGACCATGGCTACTGACAAGCGCACGTGCAGAGTCCAGAGAACAAGAGGAAAGGGCCTGGGAAGTAGGGGCCAGCACCACCAGGGGGCTCAGAAGACTGTTCCTAATTCAGGTGACATGTGGTAACCCTTAGAAGGTGGGTGGAGTCCTAGACTTTCCAAACCCTGGTGTAGGGAGGTGGAATGAGGTGGGAGAAGGCCCTCCAGGGAGGATGATCATAGAGAGCAACAGGAGGAGAGGAGCGCGTGGATCAGGTCATCGTGCCAGTTCCGATAGAGACAGGGCATGGGTTTGAGGTCAGCTCCTGGAGGGTGGGGTGTGGCAGCCCACACAGCCTGAAGTGACTGAACCTCAGCTTGAGGGCTATGGGTTCTAGTAGAGCTAGGGAAGCTGAGAGGGGGGCAATCTAATGGGTATTTTAGAAAAATAAATCCACTGAAAGTGTATAGATGACCGGGGAGCAGACAGACATGGAGCCAGGAGCTATAGGACATGGAATCCTGATGGTAGAAATTAATATGTGAGCAATAATGTGTGGAATAAGGGATGAAGGGAAGAGAGGGTGAAGCTGATCTGACCCAGTTTCTGAGCATTAGCAGCAGGGTAGGGTGATGTTAGAAGTGGGCACTAGGATTTGGCTTTGGATATTTGAGTTGGGATCACATGAGCAGTCATACAATGTCTACAGTAGCTTCCCAAAGCACAGAGAACATGCTTGTACAGGAGGAGAGCACTAAGGATGGACAGATCACGAAAGTGGGGGGCGGGGCTGGACCAAGGGGCTGAGCTAGCAAGAGAAAGATGAAGAAGGTCTAGACACCACAGGAAGACAGGAGTTTGCACAGGAACATCATATCCCGAAGGTCCTAGAGTGGCCATGGGGATGAGCACCGGAAGACAACCTTGAGTTTTATCCACAGAGAGAAGCCAGTGATGGTGACCTTGACCAAGAGAGATTCGTTTTAGCAGGAGCAGCAGCACCAGAAGAGCAGCACAGAGGTGAATGTGGTTCCGGGAAGGGAGGCGGGGCTTCGGGAGAAGAGAAGGGACTTGGTGGGTTGGCAGGAGAGAACGACCAGTGTCAAGATGAGTGTGAATGAGTGTGTGTGTGTGTGTGTGTGAGTGTGTGAGAGTGTGTGTGTGTGAGTGTGTGTGAGTATGTGTGAGTGTGTGTTTGTGTGTGTGTGTGTGTGTGTGTGAGTGTGTGTGAGAGAGAGAGAGAGAGAGAGAGAGAGAGAGAGAGAGAGAGAGAGAGAGAGAGAGAGATAGGGAACACAGGAAGAAACCCACACTTGCCGTGTGCATTTCCTGCACCTCAAGACAGATGGTGCCTCTCCCACGGCAGTTACTCCCAGGCTGGGGATTTGAACCCAGGGACTTTCCTTTGACTTCATTCCTTTTGTTGCTAAGGCCTCCTCTGTGCTGCTTTGCCTCCTCTCATTCTCTCTCCATCCCCATCCCAACTGCTCCCACCCCAGAGCTCATCCTCTGCCGCCTGTCAGATTTCTTGCGAATATCTCCTAACAAGGGGTTCCCACAGCATTTCCAGACCAGCCCTCCTCACAGGCTTCTGCTAGCCTCGCTCCTCTGCACACCCTGGACCCAGGGCACACTCTTCAGCTCAGTCCCACGGCACAAACAGTCACCCTCCCCATCCTCATCATGGAGGGATTTTCACCCATGTACTGCATCACGGTCTCCACGTCTCCCGGCTGACCTTTGAACTATACGTGGTGTCTCGGCTATTAGAATGATGGAGGGTGGGGTTGCTAAGAGGCCGCCCTCCCCGGGCTTCAGGTTTCTATGTGGAACGGCATTCCTCAGTATGCAGTCCTTGGCCCCTTTCCACACCCACATTCATCCTCTACCATGAAAGATTCAATTACCGAGCCAGCAACTCAGGAAGCAGGAACGAGGTATACGAGGAAGAATCCTAAAACAGAACCCCAAGACTGTCTGTCCCAACAACCAGAACAGTGAGTGAGACCGGCTTCTGTGAACTGGCTGTGGAGCATGGGACAGAGGGATTTTCGCATGTAGTGAAGGCTGCTAATCAGTTGGTGTGGAGTCAACCAGCAGAGACGATCTTAGCTGGTAGAAGAATGGAGACTGTTAAAAACGGCTGAGTTTTTCCGCCGGGGGCTGGAGCGAAGCCAGCCGTTGCTCTAGGAGTTGAAGAAGGCCATGCACAAGAATGGGAGAGCAGGCCTGAAGTCCCGAGCCTCGCTCTGGCGGCCAGCCAGGAAGGAAGCCGGGCCTGCCACTGTCCAAGTTTGTGGAACTACCTTCTACCAGCCACCTGTATGAGCCTGGAGGGACATTACCTCCTAAAGCCTCGAGATAGGGCTCCGCTCGGCCCACTTCTTGATGGAGAACCCAGGGAGATAAGTACGCTGACCTACCGCGCTGCGAGCTAATAACCGGGTGTTCACAAACCGAGGCGTTCAGACTTGCGGGTTGCCAGCAGTGGACAACAGGTGCACTGACCGTCAGTCCTCTGGTTAGGCTGGGGGGACACGCCTGTGCCTGAGTGAGCAGGTGTGCCCACTCCGGGCACCTGCGGTAGGGAGCCATACACCAGGCTACATTCTCCACAACGTTCTGCTAGTGGCAAGCCTGCTGTCTGGTTCTCCGACTTCGTCTACCTTACAGTTGGTTCTGGGCCCCTGGGAGCGCGAGTCGTTTTTATTGAGTCCCTGCAAAGCCACTGTGCAATCATCTTATTCTCCTCTCTGTCACTATCAGCCACCCCCTCCAGACACTTTTGCATGCACGCATGACCCCTGGATGTTCGGACACCTTACCAGGAGGCTGTCAAACTCATATTTTAATGTCTGGGCACCGCTGCACAAACCGAACATGCTGGGAAACCCAGGGGCTCTCATCAGCTAGAGATTCTGATGCAGCAGGTCTGGGGAGAGACCCAAGACTGCATTTCCAACAAGCGTCCAGTGATGTCACTGTGGCTGCTGGCCCAAGGCCCACACAAGGCTGACAAGACCCCTGGAAGCCGCTGGGTCTCCAACCAAAATTGTGTCCAGCATAGCCTTTTAGACAGACTAAGGAAGTATTTTCTTTTTTTTTAAGATACCATTACAAAATATAAATTCATAATAAGTCATCTCAGATCCGGCTCTTTAAGCTATGGTCAATGGGCTGAACACTGTGTCTGCTTCAGAATTCCTCTGCTAGAGTCCTAATCCCCGGCGAAGACCGGGACATGAAGGTGGGACTAGTGCCCTTATACGACTTTCTCTTGCTGGGTGTGGTGGAGCACACCTTTAATCTCAGCGTTGGGACGGCAGAAGTAGGCATATCTCTGTGAAGTTGAGGCCAGCCTGGTCTACATGGTCCAGGCTAGACAGGGCTTCAAAGTGAGATTCTGTCTTCAAATTCTCTGTCTGTCTGTCTGTCTCTCTCTCTCTCTCTCCCCTCCCTTCTTTCTCCCCTTCCTCCCTCTCTATATCACATGAAGACATCTAAGCCACGAGGCGATCCCTCCCGAAATCCCAATCCTGCTAGCACTCCACTCCAATTCGCTAGCTTCCAGAACTGTCAGAAATGAACCTTCTCTGTCTTGGTCCCAGGTCTATGGAGTTTTGTTACAGCAGCCTGAACTCTCTGCAATAGCTGTGATTACACACGTTAGCATTCTCCCTCTGTTTGCAAAGCCACCAAGCCACGCTGCTCTATCTGACCCACACCAAGTACGTACTAAGCCACAATCACCCCTTCGCCCTTCAAATGGGGGAAGTAAGATTCAGTAACAGGCCAGTCTTGAACCCATGCAGTTTGGAGGGGGGGCCGTTATAACCAGAGACTAGGCTGCACAATGGCCCATATTGTAATACTGTCAAGCACGTTTCTTAAGAAAATCCTGACAAGCTGTGTGTCCTCTCTCCCCTCTCTTTCTCCTCCTTTCTTCCTTCCGCTCCGTTTCTCCCCTCCTTAGCCCATGCTCCTGCTCTTCATCTTCCCCCACTTCGCATTCTTTTAGGCAGGGTCTCACATGGTCTCAGCTCACTATATGTGCTCCGGAAGATGAATCGGGGACGTACACAGAAGCGATCTTATCACTCACTGCTAGGACTTTCCAAAGATGCCTCTAGGACACAGCTGCAGCCCTGAGCTGATCATCTGGGCTGGGGAACCTCGCAGGCATGCACCATTGTGCCCTGTGGCAGCTGTATATAAACCGGATGGGACTTACTTCTCATTCTGCAGAAATACAATGCACACATGAGATGTAGAATTTTCCAATAGCCAGTATTTCTTTTTATTTTTATAAATGAACAGGTGGCATTAATTAAAACACCTGTTACTTAATAAGTAATTATTCATTGGTATACGTGTGTAAGGATGTGTACCCCAGCTTGTGTGGAGGTCAGAGAGCAACTTGAGGGAGTAGCTTCCGCTTCTCCTCTTCCATCCCATGGGGTCTGGAGTTCAAACTCAAGCCTCCAGGCTTTCAAGCTTGGCAGCAAGCACCTTTGCCTGCTGAAGCGTTTTGCCAGCCCAACATTAACATTCATAATGGTTTATTTAACCCAGCCTATTCAAAACATCGAATAAACCTGCTGTCAATATAAAATGAGGTATTTTCCATTTTCTTTTTTTATATCACATCTTCCAGAGTCTATGTGAGTTTTGTGCCTACAGCACATCTCAGTCTGGTCCACCTGCCTGGCAGTGTCCAGCAGCTGCTTGTGACTGGTGACGACTGTATCGGTTGGTGCAATACTGTAGTGGGCACTTACTGCACAACCAGTGATGACCAGCAGCTCTGACACTCTCTACTGAAGCTCCAGGGAGCCCATTTCTCCCTTGGCTTGGATTTTCCCTCTGAAAATACAGTTTGTATTGTTTTGTTTCATAGATTAATAATTTTCTAAAACAGTCCTACACTGTAGCCCAAGCTAGCCTCCGACTTGCCCAAGCTAATTTTTCTGGCCCAGCCTCCTGAGCGCTGAGCTTCCCATCTTTGTTACAGTGTCACATGGTTGAGTCAAGGGCAGAAGAATACACACAGTGACCGCTGCAGGAGGTCCGCTCTTACTGTCGGCAGCCCGCCCCCCCCCCCCCAGCAAGCCACAAGTTAATCACCTGCATTCTCCATTGTTCCTTACCATCCACTAGCTATGATGGCTGAGCCTGTAAGACAAAGCTTAGTGCTCTGAATCGACATCACAGGAAACATTTAGCTAGTTCTCTATAACATTTGTGGGCTGGATTGTTTTTTTTTAATTAAAAAAATATTTTCTGTGTATGGGTGTTTTGCCTGCATGTATGTCTGTGCACCATGTGTGTGCAGTGCACACAGAAGCCAGAGGAGGAGGTTGGATCCCCTGGAACTAGAGTTATGGATAGTTGAGAGCTGCCTTGTGGGTACTGGAAACCGAACCTGGGTCCTCTGCAAGAGCAGCCAGTTCTCCTAACTGAGCCATGTCTCCAGTGCATTCGTAAACACCACATAAGACTGGACATTCTGTGTTTCGTGTCATGATTTTAAAATTGCTGGTGCTCCCTTTCCAGTAGGAATTCCTACAAGTGTGCTTCTCTGGGAATACAGCATGAAGTCTTCCAAACTGCCGCCTGTTAGGAAGTGTCAGTTCACACCCATCCATGCTTCGGGTCAGTGTGGCAGTTTGGTAGTGTGTGGCGGAGGCTTTGTAGCACCATGTGTCTGCACTCTACCTCATTTGTATGTCCTGGACTTTCCTTGACTGCTCTGTCCGTTCCATGAGACCCACTAGCAAGGATCTCAAGTCTTTCTGGAAACAACTTCTTCTTCTTCTTCTTCTTCTTCTTCTTCTTCTTCTTCTTCTTCTTCTTCTTCTTCTTCTTCTTCTTCTTCTTCTTCTTCT
>CABHPQ010175974.1:0-28837 GCA_902168405.1 Peromyscus aztecus | reverse complement strand
CTTCTTCTTCTTCTTCTTCTTCTTCTTCTTCTTCTTCTTCTTCTTCTATTCTTCCTCCTCCTCCTTCTCCTTCTTCTCTTCCTCATCCTTTTCCTCCTCCTTCTCCTTGTTCTTTCTCTCTCTCTCCCTCCCTCCCTCCCGACCCCCAGCAACTATCCTTACTATCCTGCCACAGTATGAGGACCAGAGTTAGGATTTCCAGTACAAGCATAAATGCCTGCAGGGTGTGGTGACCTCACTGTGATCTAGCATTTCGGAAGCAGACAAGGAATCCACGGGGCAAGCCCTCTAGACTAGACTAGACTAACGAGTACTGGGCTCAACTGAGCCTCTGTGAATAAAGATACATAATGACCAAGGAAGACTCCTGATGTCACCCCCTCCCACATACACTCACGCACATCTGCACAGATATCTTCCCATACATGTGGACACAGACATACATGCACACACACACACACACATACACACACACACACACCACACACACACACAACCATAATTAAGTGACAAGCAAGTGACACTGAGGTCCTGTGCCTTCTGGAAGATGACACAAATGCATTGCTCTATTCTGTAGGTCACCAATCGGTTGGGGCTACAGGGGACCGAGTCATAATGGGGTGTTGCCATAATAATTTATCAGTGACTCACATGTTAAATATATTATAACCTAGTATATTAAAATTAGCCTTTTTCATTAATTCTTTTTTTCCCCATGTCAACTGACATAGTAAGGCTTCACTACACATTATATTCAAAATAATAACTTAATAATAATAATATTGAGGCAGAGAAGATGGTTCTCACTGTGGTGGGTAAAGGCAACTGCTAGCAAGTCTGACAGCCTAAGTTTGATCCCCAGGACCCACAGAGTGGAGGGAGAGACCCAACCCTCCCAAGCCGACCTCTACAAGTGCATGGTGACATGTGCATGCCCCCCAGATAAATACATAGATACATAAACAAAAATGTAAATGTAATAATACTGTGTATTAATAACATAGTCCGTATCTCTAGGATAAGCAGCTGTGAACTCTCTTGCTGTTTTGTTACCACCATTAGTACCTCCGATTGGTGCCCTTTGCACTCAAGGGACGTTTTCTACTGCTGGCTGCCTGTAACTGAGGCAGAACTTCCCACCAACAGCAGAGGTCATTAGGAAGGGCATTGGCAGCTAAGACAGTGTTGGAGCTGAGCTCCCTATCTGCTCAAGAGGAGAGAGGGAGGCGCATGGAGCGACCCTAGGGCTCCTAAGCTGCTCAGCTAAGTACTGCTTCAGCAACGTCTGCCTTATAAAATTCTCTGAGCCTTAAGATGAGCGGTGAAGGCTTTCATGCTAATGCTTCTGCTTTACAATCGGAAAACAGACATTTGGATTTGAATTTTTAATTCTTATTTTACATGCATGTGGGTGTGACCCCATGTGAGCCTGTGCATGTGCGTACAGTTCCTCCAGAGGTTGGAAGAGGTTACTGGGTCCCCTGGAACTGGAGTCACAGGTGGTGGTGAGCTGTCTGACATGGGTGCTGGGATGGGGACTTGAGTCTTCTGCAGGAGCAGTCATCCTTGTTAACCACTGAATCATCTCTCCCATTTAAAAACAGTTTTGTAGGAAATAGCAGCTAAAGCCATCACTGACCTGTTTACATGTGGGGTTACAGAGTTGTCATATTCTGTATAAACTTTAAATTCATAGCTATGTAATAAAAAATAGCTGAAGAACTCATCAATTCTCATGTCTGATATATATGCCTATATTTTCATTTTAAAAATTTATAAAATAACTATTTCATATGATATTTTCCTATTTCAGATAATAAATACTTAACAATAAGGAAATGATCACACTCTTATGGCTTATGCACCCTACCCTGGAGGGAGTAAATGTTTCTGAGGACAGTTCTTATAAAACACATCATCTGTCATCAGTAAAGCAATGATTAAGTCAGAATTAAACTTAAAAAAAAAATTGTTTCAGGTTTGCCCAGAACACTGCTGCCCTCTAAATCTCTCTTGTAGAACACAACATGAATTTTATTGCCTTCCCTGAGAGAGAGCACACACACAGCAGGGATCCTATGGAGCTTCCCTGAGTGAGCACACAGCATGGATTCTATGGAGTCTCCCTGAGTGAGCACACAGTTTGGATCCTGTGGAGTTTCCCTGAGAGAGCACACAGCATGGATCCTATGGAGCTTCCCTGAGTGAGCACACAGCATGGATCCTGTGGAGTGTCCCTGAGAGAGCACACAGCATGGATCTTGTGGAGTTTCCCTAAGTGAGCACACAGCATGGATCCTGTGGAGCTCAGCTAAAACAAAAAGCAAGGGGAAGAATGGCCAAGGAAGACAAGCATTACTGAGAGCAGCTATCATCTGGTAGCTGATGCTCACTTACTTCACGGGCACAGCGAAAACAATCCACAGAAAGGAGCTCAAAGCAATTAAAAATGGTGAAAACCCAAAAATAACACTTGAAGAATTTTGCACTTTTTTTTTCCAGAGTAGGTAGGTTTTTAAAAATAGCTACAGCCAAGCAACAGATGTTTGCCCACACATAACCACAAATGACCCCAAACTGTATTCAAGCTCACTTCTGGTGTGACCATTGGCCAAGCAGAACCCAGATGTTTCACTGCTCTCTCACGGTCCTTTTTCTTTTCATATTTGTGTAATTACTTTAACAATTTAAATGCACACGAAGACGTCCACTTTGAGGGGTAGTTATGCGCATGCACCACTGGGTTAGCCTAGCACTTTGGAAGAAGTTTTAAGAGGGATTTGAAACAAGATGGTTATAGAAATGTGGATTTTAAGTTTTTAACTTTTTTCAATTTTTACTTTTTAGCATTCCATTCTAAGTCGTTGTGTAATTGTCAAGCTCTTGATTTAGGAGGATCTCATACGTCAGGGGAAAATATTCTAGAGGAAGTCACCCCATTCTTACTGCGTGCTGCTACAGGGTCTGTCTCACGCAGCTCCTGCTGGGCTCCTGGTCCTCTCGCCTCTGCCTTCCAAGTCTTTTTTTCTTAGAGCGGAAATTGTATAGTTTATAAAACGGGAACAGTATTGTTTAGTCAAAGCTCTCTTATAGTGGAAGTCACCCAATTCCTCTCAGATGCAAAGAAGAGGGCTCTTTGTCACACGTGGGAGTGGGGACCCCACTTTAGACCCCATTGGGCTGTGACTGAGGGCTGGCTCCCTTCTCAGCTAAGTGACAGAACTGAACAATGACATGAAGCAGAGGGGCCCTGAGGAGACCCCCTCCCTACACTAACACGGCTCGCAGGGGAGTTCACCCCTTTCCTTTTTGCCTCAGTCATATACAGGATGGCAAATGTCATCCCATGACTGAAAATGTGCCCCTTTCTTCCATCTTGCCCAATCAGAGTGGAAAGGAACTAAGACTCCAGGAAAGGAACTAAGAAACCCACTCCTTTCTAAGAAGGAAATAAACTTGCTTATGTGTGACTGATTTTTTTCTGACCTGATGCCCACTAGTCTGATGGATCATACTCCCCTTAACGTCTGTCTTTAGTGAAGACAGATCCCAAGGTGAGGGAACAAAATAAAATCCCCATGAGTCAGGATGTGACTCACTGCTACTGTCTTTCTATGTAGAAGTGTTCTCAGCTGGACATGGCGCCCAACTCTGGGAATCTCAACACTTGGGAGTCTGAGGCAGGAGGATGACGTAGAGTTTGAGGCCAACCCTAGTTACCAAGGGAGACCCCATCTCACCAAACCAAACAACAACAACAACAACAAAAGGATTTTCTAGAACACTTATGAGGAACCCTTAGAAATTCAGATACACACTAGAAGGTTGTATCAAGGCAACAACCAAAAGCACAGGGACCCCCGTGGGATAGAGAATGCGCATGGACCCCCGTGGGATCAAGAATGCACACGGACCTCTGTGGGATAGAGAATAGATGGCAAAACCAGGGCCCCCTTCTTGGTTTTCACTACGTTTGCACCAGCGGAGCAAGGGGAACCAAGAGCCTTGGTAGATGTCTAGAAAGTGCTGGGTCACCCGAAGCTCACCAAGGAAAAAATCCACCCCTCCTACCCACCGCAGAGGCTAAAAATAGAACTTCTATAGCAAAAACATCCTGTCCTTATTGATTTTTTTAAGATTTTGGAATGTTCAGGTCCTAAGTCCGTGCACCTTAGATGACTCCACAGTAGCAGCCCGAGGGCCAAGCCCCTCTCTTCATCCCAGGAATGTTCGTTTTGTTATGAATAAGTGAGAAGGGGAATTCAGCATCACCCCCCCAAATCTAAATTCTCTTCCAATAGGAATGTTAGCTACTCAGAAGTAACCATGGTTTTTTTCTGTGTTTTGAAGATTATACATAAGTACATATACCATTGCCATAGAAGGCCAAGGAAATAATTTACCTTTCCCACCACAGAGCCTGGCTAGCAGGACAGTGGGTCCTGCCTGCCCTGGATTGCGGATGCTGGGGCATGATTGGTTGGGGTTCATGAAGAAAAGACTGGGTCATCTGACCTTCACCTTGGGAACCCATCAAGTGTTCTGAGCCTATGAAGACAGAAAGTTCTGGAATCTCATAACAGCCTTGTTTGTGTTGATGGGGTTTTGGCAGCCAAGCAAATTTCAGCGATCAGACACGGGAGGTTTTCGGTATTTTCTGAGCTATTCTGAGCCCCAGCGCTGTGTGTGACGAGGGTGTTTGCCACACCATCTCATTTAGTCTTCCTGCTCAAGTTGGTAAATTAGGAACCATTATCCCCTAGGCCAAAAGAGGTTAGACGACTTGGCAAGGCCAGGGGAGAATGATGATGCTCATCCTTCATGTGCGTGCGTGCGTGCGTGCGTGCGTGCGTGTGTGTGTGTGTGTGTGTGTGTGTGTGTGCATGTTCATGTGTGTGCACCTGTATATGTGTGCACGTGTGTGGAAGCCAGAGGATAACCCCAGGAGTCACTCCTCAGGTGATGTCTGTACTGTTATAAAGACAGGGTCTCTCACTGGGCCTAGAACTCACAGTGAACCCCAGGGGTCTGCATGCTTCCACCTCCCCAGAATGGGCCAGGACACACACCTGGGTAACATGGTTCCAGGACTGAACTCAGGCCCTCATCTTTTGCTCTCAGTGAACAGAGCAGACGATCTTTGCATTGTGTGCATTTTAAAAGCAACAGTCTTCAGATTTCTTATTCTAGACGTTTCTTAGAGACCCTCTTCTGGAAGGCTTACTTTGCTTCTTGGGGACAGCCTCCCTGAGGTGTAGGGGCTGTGCAAACAGGCCCACTCCGGCTGTGTGGCTGAGGAAATGAGCTGTTTAAACGGCACAGAACCCAGCGAGCTGGATAAATATTTCAGTGACTTTTCCAGAATGGTACTTAAGGAGCAGAGCCCATCTCCACTTGGGTTTGAGCCCATGGCCTTATGGTTTAAATATAAAATGCATTACAGCTCTTTATTTAGAGGCCATATGCCATTTTTAGGGAGCAGCCCCAACTCTCCTTCTGACTCTAGGGGGAGGGCAGGGCGGAAAGGTGTCTCGGGACTGTCATTAGGATTCATTATTTATTAGGTTTTGATGGTGGAGTCAAAACCAGCCAGGAGGGTTAGGTGCCCCTTCAGTGAAAACCTCAACTCTAAGGACAGGGACTTCCGAGTATGTGACCTTTGGAGGCTCCTGACCGAGTGAGGAACCCAGAATAGGTCAGGGCTCCAAAGTTTCAGGGTGGAGAAAAGAGGGGGATTTTAATTTTGAAAACCAACCCTGGGTTTGCTGCCACGGGGTGAACTCTTTCAGTGAAGAAGAGGAGAAAGAAGAAACTCCATACAGGGACCAAATGCTTCATGGGAGTCACGGCCAGTTTTGCTTTCCTAAAGATCTCTCTTTGATGTCGGGAATCGTGGCAAATGACGTTTGACTGCTGGTCACTATTCCAAGACATCTGAAACCCTCTGACCCAGAGGGAAGTTCGTCTGAGAAGCCGCTCTGTCCCATGAGTTTCATGGCTACGTGTGGTAACACTGTGTGTGACTCTCGGCGGGCTCCCTGGCTTCTGGGTGCCTCACTTTCCGCCATGGCCAAGTCTAAAATCATCCACTCTCATGGTGTAAAGAAGACCAAACTGAGTTGTAATTGCTGGAGTGCTCGCAAATGCTAAGGTTGGTCGCCCAAAGTAAAGGATGGTTATGAAGTATGACAGAGCCGAGTGGCTCCAATGGCCACCTTCCTGTGGAAGACAATGCTCATCGTTTTCCTTGAGACAGACACTTGGTATAATTTGTGCATTTTTTTAGGCAGCAAGGGGGCTCCAATAGATGAGTTGACTCTCCCCAGCTCCCTCACAGCGCAGACCCAGGACCCTCCCTCTGTGAAGTCTCACCCTCCTCTGTAGCCTTGTGCCTCTTCCACCAGCCATTTTGCAACTTCCCTAAAGTCAGGAGGGTCTTGTGAAATTTGATCTAGAAGAATTTTAGAAGTTACTCCTGAAAAGCTCAAATGGGCATCTTCTCTTTCAAAGTAGTTTCCTAATAACAATCCCATAAATTTAACTCCCCAAGAGGTTCCAGGAACCAAGGACCTCATCTCTGGAAGAACACATATGAAGAATTTTTTGAAATTCTTGAGCTGTGGTACAATAAGATGGCAAAAGGGATTGACATTAAACTTCTTAGGCTCTCAACTGATTTTTTAAAAATTTACTTCTTTATTTTAATACTTAAAAGCAGAAAAAGGAGACCTACTCAATGAGGCCATGTTGGACCGAGCGACAAAGAAACCATCTCCCTGAACAAAATGTCCATCTTCCGGGGCGTTATTCTAAGTAGCTTTGGAGGGGAAGGGGAAAGGGCATTCTTTTTTTTTAATGACCCAAGCTGACATAAATAAATACATAAATAAAGGAAAGACAGACACCAGAGTATCTTCGTCTTTCCCCGGGAGAAGAAGCGTCTTAGCACAGAGCGGGCTGCTCCAGGGAGGGTGTTGCTCAATGTTGTGTTACAACACTATTCTAACTGTCACTGCGGGCCTGGATGCAGCCTTGCATCAACTCCCCTGCAAGGTGTTTCCTGGACTTTGCAGACAGGGGCTGGGGGAGGTGCAGCTCTGCTTGTGAGGGCAGATAGCGCCTTCTGCTCCCCCAGCTATCTTCCCATGCTCGCCCTGTAGATAACACAGTTTCACTGCCCAAGCCCCACTTTCCCAATTTGTAGATCTATATTGATGAAGCCTTTTGTATGTTTTATCAGACGCAATTTTATCGGCCCTCTCCAAACGCCCTCTGTCAGAGTCAGCCTTTGAACTTTTGCATATTTATCAACTGGGACCAATGATTGCAAAGATGCAGAAGCTTATCTTTAATTCTAAAGAAAGAGGAACCGAGCCCTGGATCTCTCTGCTAGAACAGATCTTTTGGGGGCTGGTGTGTGTGTGTGTGTGTGTGTGTGTGTGTGGTATGTGTGCTCGCACACATGCATGCGTGTTTGTAGTTGCACACGGGCATATGTTGACAGAGGAAGATAGAGAGTTTTGTTAATTACCTTTGGGGTGATAGAGTGGCCTATACAGACATCTTATGCAGTTTGTCTTCCCGTGTCCTGGGCACCTTGTCTTGGATTGCTCTCAAGGCCCCAGAGCAGGTGGCTGAGCTCACTCCAAGACTCCCTGTGCACAATAAGGAGTCCTGCATAAGACCTGCTTTGCCCTCATTTAGATCAGGAATCTCTGAAACTGAGTATCAGTTCAGTCCTTGAATGAAGAATTCATCTCCCATCTTAATGTGGGAAAAGACTGAACCTTTCAATTTATAACCTCATCTCTCTTTTTTTCTACTTTTCTCCCCCTCCCCCTCCCCTCCTCCCCCCTCCTCCTCCTCCTCTCTCTCTTTCTCATTCATCTATCAAATTCTACTCTGCAACTGTAAAAAAAAATCAGACTAGAAAGGAGGGGATGTGGGGACAGATTAGGAGGGTGAGGCCCCTCCCCGTGCTGGGCACAGAGGCTCCTGTGACTTTATCAACAGTATCAGAGGGGGTGCGAGGGTGGGGGGTGAGAGGGTGGGGGTGGTAGAGGAGAGGAGTAAGAAAAATCGCCACTTTGCAGACCTGGAGGGAGTTGTAGAAGGAAGTCCCCACCCCAGAGTCCAAGTTCCTCCAGTCTCCGCTCCAGCAGGGTGACCTACCCATGGCCTGAAGGCAACTCTGGGAAAGGTGGCCTGATAAGACTGGGATGCGACCTTCAGAGTCCTGAGTCCTCTCATCCAATGGCCTCTGCTATTATCTCTCCTCTTCCTCCCTCCTCTCCTTCCTCCTCTCCCACCCCCCTCCTCTCTCCCCTTCTCTTTTTCTTTCATTTATCATCACCTGCCTGGCTGCAAGGGAGCCCCTGCAGCTTTGGGGGCTAGGGGTAGCTGTAGAGCAGCCCGGCCACCCAAACAAGCCGATGCATTTACTCTGAATCAAATCAAGAATTTCAGAAACTGCTCTGAGGTCCCCTTTCCCGGCCAGCCATGTTCCTGGCTCAGCTCTTCCCTCTGCTGCCCTTGACCTGCTGTCCTAGGGACAGTCTAGTCTCAGTCCCATGGTGGCCCCCTGTTGTCTGGCCTGGAGCACATTGATCTCCCCACCTTTCCCAGCACTGTGGGGACTCTCGAGACTCCCAGGCCTTAGTTTCCTTATTCTGATAGTTTCCAGATCAAATCTGTTTCAATGGAGATAATTTCAGAACTTTGTGATAATCATTTTTCTCTCAGAGAGTTCATTTAGGCTTCTGGGGACCAGGGACAAACGAAGTGGCCTTCATTTGTCTGTAGTCCAGAACTCCACAGTGAGTGATAAATGCAGGAGTTGAAGCTGCTACTGCTCTGGGTCCGCTTTGTCACCAGTCCTAGGTGTGAGTGTGTGTGTGTGTGTGTGTGTGTGTGTGTGTGAGAGAGAGAGAGAGAGAGAGACAGAGAGAGAGACAGAGAGAGAGACAGAGAGACAGAGACAGAGAGACAGAGACAGAGAGACAGAGACAGAGGGAGGGAGGGAGGGAGGGAGAGAGAGAGAGAGAGAGAGAGAGACAGACAGACAGACTGCAGCTCACTTCCCTTCCTTTTGGGCCCTGTGACCTTCAGAGAATGCCTGCAAGCCTGCCTTAGAGTCTGGACACTGCCTGCTGAGTGGCCACCAGCCTTGGCCCTCACTCTGGCTGGCACCTGGCCCTAGCTTGTCCCTTCATCACATGGTCAGTGACTCCTAACACTCATATTGATGTTTTATGTAGAGACAGCTTGGTTTCACTGTACAAGATCTGTCACAAGGGCACACAAAGCTTTCATCAGAGCTCTTTGGGGACAGGAGGAGCTGTCAGACAAGGGGATCAGGTCACATCTTGATCCTGGCTTATGAGCTCTCATGGTAGAGCAGGACCTGTAGATGCTGGCTGGCTAACATGGTTTACGACAGGTGTTCAAATGCATTTGTGGGACCTTGTAAGAAACAGGAATATTAATGAGAATAGCTACAGTGTCTATCCCTGGAGGAACCTGAACCAGACCCCTCGCCCCTGACAGGTTTAAGAATCCTGCATCCCTGAGACAGAGAGGGAGATCTGCCAAGGCTATTCCCCTAACATGGCTGGATCTGTGTGTGGAGAGAGGAATGGCCTGCCATTGGCTCATGCTGGAGGTTATGGTTGGGAGGAAGGAGATGCTCTTCTTCCCACCCGCCCCATGGGGCTGTTGTCTTCTCAGTCTCATTCTGCTTGATCACCCTGACAGATTCTGTCCCAGCCTCACCGCAGTCATATGATCAGAGTAAAGGAAACTGGACATGTCTCTCCTCGAACCAGATTCCCAGTGTTTTCTGGGCATAGGAAAGACCCTTCAGAAAGCTGGCCCAGCTACCACTTGACAGAGATACCACTGTTTGCTCAGCTTACTCTGCCCTGGTCCTTATTCTGCCCTCAGATACACGAATCTTGTCCTGCCTCGGGACCTCTGGACACCTTTCCTTGGGCCAGGGCCACTTCCCTCAACCTCCTAGTTTTTGTCAGGGCTGCTCAGCTGTCATATAGTAAAGTATGAGATGAAACTATCTCACATCTTAGCCCTGGTATCCAGTCACTGAACTCAGTCCCATGATCGCATCTGTCTTATGTAATTATGATTTGCTGTCTGATCCTGACCTCAGACTGAAGGAATGGCTGTCTCTAGGGGTTTAGTCATTAAGGGGGAAAACAGAAGGCAGTCTCCCTCTGTCTCTGCTGCTAGTTCCTTTCTCACTGAATGACCCGTGTCCTGCTCTCTTGGGGCCTCCAGGACTTTAGAGGTTGGGGAGGTCAACCATATAAGGAACACCCTGACACCACATTTGTGTTTCAGGCACTGTGGTAACCACCAGTGGCCAGCGGTGACCTCTTCCCCACATTCATGCCTTGTTTAAGAAAATGTGTGAGTTTTCTCTTTGGCAAACATTCCTGGCAAAACAAAACCAAAGGAATGGAGCAAGAATGGTGTCTCGCCTCCATCGCTTTGCTTGTCTTTGGGGCAGAGGTGGAGCTGGGTAGGGATGGCTTCTCGGTATTTGAGGAAGCCCTGTACAAACCAGGGTGTAAAGGGTGGTACTTCCTTCCTCCTGGTGGGGTTTCATCCTGGGTCCTCTCTACCATTGGCTCTGACAGAGTAAAGCTCACTTTCCCACGGGACTCTGTAACGTCTGGGCAGAGCACGCTGACACATTTGGGAAAGTTCTGGACGCAGCACACCGAGGGCCCGCCATCCTCAGCCTGTGCCCTCCTGGCCATTACTGGGCGCTGGGTGGCCTTGTCCTTGGATCCTTGACTCCTAATGCTCATATTGCAGCAGTGAGTCTTGCCAGGCTTTTTTTGTTTTTGTTTTCCGAGACAGTGTTTCTCTCTCTGTGTATGAAGCTTTGTGCCTTTCCTGGAACTCACTCTGTAGCCCAGGCTGGCCTTGAACTCACAGAGATCCGCCTGCCTCTGCCTCCCGAGTGCTGGGATTAAAGATGTGCGCCACCACCGCCCCGGCCAGCTTGCCTGGACTTTTCTCTGAGACCATTACCCTGGAAAGGAGCAGACCTGCCGGGCTCTGAGGCAGGCTACCCTGCTGAGAATGAAGGAGAGCACTGTCATGGGAGCAGGTCGGCTGTGGACCAGCTGTGTCTCTTGCAACCTCAAGAGTGGAGTAGCCTGTCTGGGGACAACACCAAGCTGGCTGACCCCTGCTTCCACCACACATGCGCCTTAAGCCTTGTCACCTCTCTGTTATTATTATTACTGCTATTATTACTTCTGTCATTCACGTTTACACTATTTTTCCACGGGGACCCATGACAGCATGGGTGTTTTGGACAACCCTCCGACACTGGGTGTCAGCTGGGGGCAGGTGTGGGGACCCTTTACATCATATTCTTTAATAATTCAAGTGGCAGCATTGTAGGGCTACTCTTAACTGCTTCTTAAAAGTAATTAATTGATTTTCTGACATATCAGTTAACAATGTATTACTCTGACACAAAGTTGTGTTTCAGCTCTTGATTGGAATAGAGTGCTGTATGGATTAAATTCAGCTCAGGGTTTAGCTTGGGAGAGACTAAAAATATGCCTCTATAAAAAGAAAGGCTTTTTACATGGAGTGTTGTCTAAAAATCTAAACCATACGTTCTTTCCGGGGCTGTCAATGGGATGATGTATAGGTTCAAGTCTCTGTGACTGTTCAGGCTTGGAACATTCAAGAGGCATGGGATAACCCACTGTAGTTCAATATGCGCTGTGGTCTAGAGGAAAAATCACCCAGGCTGTGCTGAGGGCAACAGGAGGCTCCCCATGCGAACATGGCTTGCTAAGGCACTAGAAAGAAGGTGGTAATGTTTCTGTCCTAGGTGTGGTTGTCTACCAGCAGCTAGGTCTTTTCTGGAGCTGAGATATCCACTCACTGTTGGCCTGTGGTGGGAATCTCACCCACAGGGAGGATTCCGCTCCATTATGTAGATGCCCTGAATGTTCCCATTCAGACCAATGTTTTAAGTGGCTTGCTCTGGGTCATGTGGTGCGGGATGTGGGCAGTCAGGATGTCATGATACCTTGGCCCCCACAGGGATGCATGAGACAAACGTCTTCAGTGAGGGAGGTAGTATATCCACTTGGAACTCACCATGTTTATTTAAATACACACTGGAAATTCCTGATAGATCTATTTTGGTGGAGTGGCATTTCTTTCTCATTTCTCTCTCACTGTGGACAGTGGAGAGCCCACGTATGTTACTCAGGCTCTGGCACACGACTCTAGCCATTCTTCACTTGGTGTGTGGTTAAAATGGGTGAGGAAAGAAGAGCACAGGGAACTCACCTCCCTCCTTGTCCCCCTTTTGGTGACAGGGCCGGGTGTTCAGGACCCAGTCTGTGTCTTTGTGTGGCATGTGTTACAGTGCTGGCTCAGCTGTGTTTCAGACAGGGGAGTGAGCCGAGCACGAAGCAGTCGATGATCCTCAGTGTGTAAGCCTCAGGTCTCAGCAGGTGACCCAGTTGGATGGAGCGGTGAGCCTGTCACTCTGTCTTGCCTGTGTCCCACTTCTTTCTGACCTGTCTGGATCGATCCTTTACTCAAGAAGGCAGTCCGCCATTGAATACAGTCCTTCAAATGTCAGTACTTCCAAAGAGACCTGGTCTAAAGCCAGGGGACATGGATGGTGAAATAAACCCATTGGAGGCGGACACCAGAGTGGGTGGAGGTCTGCTTGCTCTGTGTTTCCCACTGGCTGGCCATTCAGTCTGTTTCTTCAGGTCCAGAAGGAGACCAATGATTCCTAACTCATCACACTACTGTGACGACTAGATGGTACAGCTGTGGGGTAGCATCTAGAACACATTTACTCTTTGCAGTTGCTCAGTTGAGGGAACGTGAGCTACTGTATTTCTCTTGTGAAAGTACCAGAAGAATGATAAAGAAAACTGCTGAAAAATATTACAACATTGTCATAATATGTTGGTTTGCTTTTTCAATATTTGAGAACATTTTAAGTTCTAAGACTTCTTAGGAAGGGACCTTAGTGGAAAGAGCAATGAGCAGGTGGGGAGACAAGAGTGACTTTAGGGAGGTGGAGGAGGGGCCTGACAAGTGAGGACAGGCTCAGAGAAAGCTCCCTCTGGGACTGGTCCTCGACTTTCCTTAAATGAATGTATCTCTTTTACACCTTGCTATTCTGAACCTATGAGGGCAGCGAAGACTCCTGGTCCTCCAGGCTGGCTGTCTGGATGAGCCTCTAAGGATGACAGCATTTGAAGGATGCTCAGAGATGTATCACATGCAAATATAAACTGTTCTCACTGTTATTAAGAAGATTGCTTTGATCCTGTTTATTGCTATGTTTGTACTTCCTTGACCAAATGGACTCATTTCAGAATTTGCCCAGGATACAAACCCTGTGGATTCTATTTTTCTAGGCTAGCCTTGTGTTTCTGAGACAGAGAACAAAAGTTAACATTTTAAAAGTCTGTAAAAAATAAACGAGAGATCTTTGGGGTCTGAAGCGTGGGACGTAGGCAACCCCTTCTCATCTTAACTTTTGGAAAGAAAAAGCTTCTATCCTGAAATATGGTTGTCTTTACCTATGAAAAGCACTGTGAGAAGAGCTCTGGGGCAGAGTCAGAACTACAGATTCTGAAAGGTATTCAAGAATAGGGGAGGATTTTCTTCTCTCTGTCTCTGTCGCTGTCTCTGTCTCTGTCTCTGTCTCTGTCTCTGTCTTTCTCTCTCTCTCTCTCTCTCTCTCTCTCTCTCTCTCTCTCTCTCTCTGTAGGGGTGCGGGGAAGAGACATGAATTATTTACCATGCCTCCAGAGATGGGAGAAAGCTTTAAGATTTTGCTGAAGTCTCTGATTGATTTTCTGACACTACAAGTGAGGGGAAACCAGAGGGCCTAGCGGCGGGCGGGGCAGACACCCGATCTGCAGTTAGATGCAGAGTTGCAGCTCGGTGGCAGTACGTTTGCATGTCTAGGATAGGAGAGGAGGTGATCTCTGCTGCTGTATAATCAACACACTCGATAAAGCGTGTTAGAAATCAGCATAGGAATTGTACAGTCAATTAACATAGAACAAGCATTCTCCTTCCACTAAGTCCTATCCTGGACATGCGTCTTGGGGAGCGAGAGGGGTAGAATTTGATGAGGGCATCCTGCCCTTTAACAGCTGTGCAGTTAAATGTTAAAAAGTTAAGATGGCAGGTTGATTTCTACGGGATTCAACGAATGTGCTCAGAAGTTGTAAACCAAGGTTATGGGAGCCTGGGATAGGAGAGTAATGGGTCCCACCTAGGAGGGCTGGGAAAGCTTCGAGGAGGAGATGACTAGTAGCAACTAAGTCACTTTTACAGTCTCACTCCCAGCCCCTTTAATAAATGTTTATTTTGATGTTTTCTCCTTCTACAACCCAAGCCTTTCTCAAGACCCCAAGCTGTCTTCCACCTGATGGTAAATGGTGGGCAAGTCTCTAGGAACAAGGGTTACTCTGTCCTGTCCCTGGATGATGGGATGAAGCAAGCAGCGAAACCCCGAGGCTCCCGGCACCACCCATGAGAAGCAGCTTCCAACCAGACACACCAAGATGTTTGCCAATTTCTGACCACATTGAACAGCAAGGAAAACAAAACCCTTTATAAGGATTTCTCCCTTTGTACCTCGGATTTCAGTGGAGGCATTATCTTCCTGGGCACACCTGGCTGTGTCCTTTGGGTGACTTTTTGGATAAAGTCTTAACACTTGGAATTCTTATGGCCCTTTCAGCTTCTAATCCAAAACCTGGGGTGAAAAACGTAGGCTCCAAGGCCCCTGTGTTCCTCTGTGACAGTGTGTTCTGTGTGTTCTCTATTTTGTGTGAATAGCAAGACCTCTATGAATATTACCTTCTGCTCCCTCTCACTTGATAACGGTAAACCACACCTAACATAGCATTTTCCATCTGAACCACTGTTAACCACACAGGTCCATGAGGCAGGTTCTATGACCATACTGTTCTGTGACCATTGCCACCATCTATTTCCAGAACGCTCTTATATTAACTGGACCAGTACAATATTTGAACAACTCCAAACATCTCCCTTCTGAGCATCTTTGGTAATTCACCTACTCTCTGTCTCTGTGGCTTCATTACCTTGTGTACCTTCATGAAATGGAATCCTATAGTGGTGTCTTTTTGAGACTGGCCTCTTCCAAGTCCATCTGTGCTGTGGAGTATATCTGAATTTACCTCCTTTCATGTACATGTGCATGTGTACAAGTGTGCTTGTAATGATGTGTGTGCATGTTTGTGTGTGTGTGTGTGTGTGTGTGTGTGTGTGTGTGTGTGTATGTGGGCATGTGTATGAGGGAGAGTATACATGTATGTGTGTTTGAATGTATGAGTGTGGGGGTCAGAGGTTAACCTCTGATGTCATTCCTCTGGAGCCATCCATCTTTTTTTTTTATATTTTATTTAAAAATGAGTTCCAGAGAAGATACACAATTTGTCGTTTATGGTTAACAGCTGGCAATTGGCATGTTGGTGACATGACGTATACAATGGCATTCAGATTCAGAGGGTCATTGCCCATGGACTAGCCAGCATCCTGTTTGTGTGCCACCCCTTTATGCTTTACTTTCTCTCCCTAACATGACACATTGAGGTCCTTGGTGATCCCTAAAAGACAGGGTGCCCCTGGCTGTTACGACAGGTGGCTGTGTAGTTTATACCCGGAAGGAAAAGACGAGACTCTCAGGCACTGTGGGCTGTTGATTCTCTTTCATCTTGTGCAACAGTAGAGATGCAACATCTATATTTAAGTTGCACTCTTCAAGAGGTGGGCTGCCACTGTCCGTTAGCTCTGTGGTTTTCATTTCTTTCCAGTTGAGCTTGTGAAGATATTACAAAAGCCATGAACTGTGCTCTGCTTGTCCCTGATGACAGTTGTGTACATTTTAAAGTTGTGATGTCATGAAAATGGGAGGCACATTTCCACAGTCAGAACTTGATCTCAAGTAAAACTCTAATTATAGCTGTCAGTGAAAAAAAAAAAAATCCCAACCCCAAACCCCAGTTTTTAATTTTGTGAAGCTGAGATATCCCATGGGCAATCAAAATGCCCTAATGTGAAAGCAAGCTGGGGGCCAGCTCCCAAGCCCCCTGTACATCCCTCTCTGTGCACCCCCGTGAATAAGTCTTTGACTCACTGCTCAGAAGTGAAGTCACATGCCATTCTTCCTCGCTGCAGCCCCACTGGCCTTTGACTTTTCTACGGGCCCTTATCCCGTGTCCTCTCCCGCTGACAGTGTGTCTGGACTTCGCTTAGCACAGTCGCTGGGTCTGACCTTGGCCTCCAGTTCTCATCTTCAACACCCCTGTTCAGCCATGCCTCTCCTGTTCAAATCCCAAGGTCCTTTTCCGCCTGGGCCTTCCTGTAGGTGGCGTCCCTGGCTGTACAGCCTGTGTTTGGAGCTCCAGCCCCTACACCTCTCTTTGTAGATCTAACGGCTTTGTTGTTGTTGATTCTTAGGTGGTTTTGTAGTATAAAACCCATCTTATAAATCATTACTTAGCAGGGGCCTTACATGGCAGGTTGTGTCCCTTCTCCCATGGCAGCTCACCACAGTTGACAAGAGCTTGGCCGTAAGCCTATCGATAGATACTGTCCCTCTGCCAGGGCTTCGCTGGGTCTATCACCTCGTTTCCTTTCCATAAGAACTGAGATAAACTGAATTCCAGCAAACCTTCAGTGACTAGTTGCTAAGAACTAGGCTCTGTGCTGTTTGTTGGGAATACAGAAAGGGCACAGGCTCTGTCCTTCAGCACTTCAGCCTAACAGTATCCATTAGGGGAAGAGAGAGAGAGAGAGAGAGAGAGAGAGAGAGAGAGAGAGAGAGCGCATGTGGGAGATGCTTGTGAGATTCAGCCCCTTGGAGCACTTCTGGGACATGAGGTAAGACAGGGAATTGAGGATCCGATGAAGAAGTTCCCCATTTACTGGACTAAAGAATCTTAACTGTCCCTCTTTCCCAGGAATTCCTCTTCAACCTTGCCTTAGCCCAGGCTAGCTAGACTGAGTTAACTTTGATAGCATTGATTTGTCACAGTCCTGCAGTTGTTAAGTCCAGCGTCCAGGGGCCGTCAGATTTGATTCTGCTTCCTAGTTAGCACTTGGCGATTCTGTCACTGCAGCCTCATAAGATGGAGAGAGAAGAAGCAAGTGCTGGTTCCTCTCTTTGAAGGGTGCTAATCCCACTCAGGAGGGCTCCCCCCAGTACCTAGTGACTTCCCGAAGGAGCTGCCCCCTCACATTTCACCAGGTTCGAAGGCCTTGATGCTTCAGCAGACAAATGGGGGCCCCAAGATCCATCCAAGCACAATGCATTTCATAAACTCTTTAGTGTCGATGAATTTCTAAGTAGTCTTATTAATAGAAAACATAGAGTCAGATATAGGGGTGAAAACCTGAGAGAGATGAGAGGAATAGGAACAGCCACATGCTGACCTCACCTCGCCAACTCTGCAGCTTCCAAAAAGCGAGACACTTCCTGTCTACCCATGTCTTGCTGTTCTGCCATCTGATTTGCTCTCTCTGTCTAGCTATATCACTTCCTCTTCCTGCCCAGCTCTGTCACTTCCTGTCTATCTGTATAGACCTCCAGACCTCCATGGTTAACTAGTGTTGGAATTTAAGGCATGTGCCACCATGCCCAGCCTGTTCCCAGTGTGACCTTGAACTCACATAGATCCAGACAGATCCCTGCCTCCCAAGCAATAGGATTAAAGGTGTGTGCTAACATTGCATGACTTTTGTGTTTACTTATAATGGCTGGCTTTTTCCTCTGATCTCCAGGCAAGCTTTATTTATTAGAGCACAAATAAAATGTCACCATGCTTTAGTGTTCCCAAGCCATCTCATTCTCCTAGAATAACTATGGGGATTTCCATATCAATGATGGTTTGGACTGTGTATCTGAAGACTTACCTTACTTGGACCTTTTATTATCCTCTAATGGGATTGAACAAAAATTTGACCTCCTCAGTGTTATAGGCTGAATGTGCACCCCTGCCCCCCAACTCCATGCCAAGCTAAATTAAACTCCTAATTTTCAGGACTGGTGTAGGTGACTGCTTTTGGAAGTAATGTCTTTACCACTATAATCGAGTTGTGATTAGCGTGACCCCTAATCCGGCATGACTGATCTTTATATATTGTGTGGCTGTTGCCTCCAGGTTGAAGCATTCCTTTGTGGTCGGAGGGGGAAAGCTCAGAATATTCATGAAACTCACAAGGCTCTTGAGGCCCCTCCATGAGGTTATACAGGCAGTGAGTGGTTACTAGCAAGGAGGTGAGGGTCTCTTCAAAGGTGTAGACACCTCCAAGTTGAATAGGGGATTTGAGTGGCACGATTTTTATAAACTGTCACTCATGCTGCCATAAGCTTTGCTGTGATAGAGCTGCCCATGTCACCTGTGAGCCAACCCCTGTGCCAGAGACCCGCCCCCATGCTTCCATCAGCGGCCCCATCAAACACATCGGTCCATCGAGCTCAGCTTAAGATGGAATCCTTTCTTTGGGCTGTTGTTGGGCTACCTGGGGTGAGTAGAAATAGTCTTCCCAAGAAAAGGAGAGAGGCATTAAGAAGGATGAGGACATCATCGAGAAAACAAAGACGGGCCCGCGATGTCAGTAGCAGAGACTAGAGTAAGGAACGCAGTTCCACGTCAAGTCATGGGAAAGGCAGGATGGTTCTCCAGTGGGAGTGTGGCTCAGACCACACATTAGTAGGAGACTTTTAACCCCTGGAACCAAGGCAACACATTTCTGGTGTTTTAATCTGGTTACTTTGTGGTACTTTCTTAACAATAGCCTGAGAAAATCCAATATTTGAGACTACCCTCAGTCATCTGTTCCTTCGAGGCACGAGGTAGATGGAGTGTTTTAGCATTTTTAAAGCACAGCTCAGAAAGGTGCCTACAAAATATTTACTGAGCGTTGAATTGGTGCATGAAGTGTGTGTGTGTGTGTGTGTGTTGTGTGTGCACACGAAGGAGGCTTGTGCCTATGCTGTCACCAGGGTGGGATTAGCTGTGTTTGCCAAACTTCAGGGCCACAAGGAACTCCTCCTGCCCTGTCTTTGGGCTATGGGGGGACACTATAGTTTTCTAACATCTAAAGTGTCCTCTCCTCGGCCATTAGAAGCAAAACTAAGAGCAGAACGTCTGTGAGTTGTTAACAGAAGCCAACTCCGGAGGGTGATAATTGGGACAATTTTGATCAACTTTTTGATTTAGTTGGAAAGAAACATGTATTCTTTCACAGTGAGAGGGACCTTTTTTTCTTTTAAAAGGCAAATGTCTTGGGTGCCTAATATGGATAGACAACCCATATTTTCTGTTGATTGATTAAGTCAGTCAGCTTTTTGATCCACAGCAAACACAAACTGGAGTTTTCTAAAGCTCTCCTAAAGGCAGACTTTTTTAGTCAGTGTTTTGAAGATCAGGTACGTGTAATAGTCTCTCATAGTGGACTTAATATGTATTAATACACGACACTAGGGTTGAAGACAGGGTTTTGTTCTCCCCAGTCAGATGCCGTTTAGCCTTCTTTGTGCGTAGCTTCTAGCTGAGACTGTTGGCCAGACAGGTAAGACAGATGCTCCCCAAAGACAACAACCCCTTGCGCAGACCATCAAAACCATCCCAGAGAAAAGCAGGAAGGCAGCCATGCTGTCTGCAAGGGGTGGCCTGGAAGCCCAGAGCAATTCCTCTCTCTGCCCTTCTTTTTCCCAGAGTACCAAGTCTCTCGCTTTGGTTAAAGTCGCTGTCAACAGGGCAGCTGCTGAAATGAGCCACTTAGTGAGAGAAAAAGTGTGAAGTCAAGCATTTCAGAGACTGACTTCAGAGTGTATATGTATGTGTGTGTGTGTGTGTGTGTGTGTGTGTGTGTGTGTGTGTGATTCATGAATGAAAGTGAGGCAATTAAAGAATCCGAGTTTGCACACTGTAGATCCAGGGAAGCAGTCAGACCTGTGAGTCCTAGTGAAGGACAGACTGACTGACGGTTAGGGGCCCTGTCTCCTTCCTCATCATGGTCCTTGCAACAGAGAACTCACAGGCCTCCAGGCTATGTGTAGATTTTTTGACAGTGTCGGGCAACCTGCTGTTTGTATATTAGACAGAGTTAGTGCCTTTTCTTAAGACGACATTTGTTTTCTAGTCATGGTGGTTTCCCTTAGACAGAAGGTGTGTGAGTCTGTGTGTGTGAGTCAGTGTGTGTGTAAGTGAGTGTGTGTGTGTGTGTGTGTGTGTGTGTGTGTGTGTGTGTGTGAGACAGGCAAGGGCTCCAGGCTAAGATGGTTTCTCTCATGTTCTGTGCACTGGGTGGGTTCAGGTCAGGGAACAGTTCATTGCTCCTGTGGCTTTTCTTTTGACTACAGATAGCTTGTATATGTATATGCAGACCCTGAATTCATGAGGTTCTCTCAGCTTGAGTCTACCATTTACTTGACACTGATAGTCATTTTCAAAAGCATAATATCATAGGAGGGATAGTTTTAGATGACAGTAAGAGTTGTTAGAATAGATTACACACAGCGCCGGCCACAGACTCGGTCCTTCAAACATGGTTTCTGAAAAGAGCATGCTTCAGAGACATGAAGAGCGTGCTGCATGGAGGATCTTCAGGGATTCAAGTCGCTGTGCTAATGAAGGGACTAGTCAGTTGGTCCTGGCAACATCTTTTCTAGAACAAATGATCGCTTGGGATGATGACATGATGGTTGATACCAACAGTCAACTTGACAAGACCTAGAATTTCCCAAGAGATGAGTTTTGGGCATATCTATGAAGGATTATCTTAAGTTAACTAAAATGGGATGACCCATCCTAAAGTGGGAGGCACCATTCCCTAGTCTTGAGTCCTGTCCTGCACAAAGTGGGGGAAGCTGGCTGAGTGTGGGAATCCCTATCTCCCTGCTTCCCAGCTGTGGACTCAGTGTGACCAGATACCTCAATAAAGCTTCAACAGCCAGGACTTTCTGTCTGATGGACTGCACCTCAAAATGTAATTCTCTGCCTCAAGTTGCTTTTGTCATGGTATTTTATCAGAGCAATAGGCAAAGGACCTCAGACCAATGACCTAAAGTGTTCTTTAAAATGTCACATCTAGGATATTTCTGGGACCAGAAATTAGTCCTCGGTATCGAAACAAACTCTTCAAGAAAAGTCAGTCAAGTAGGCTTGTTTGAGAAGCACTCAGCACTTTAGAGTAATACGGCCTACCCAGCACTCGCTCCATATGAACTGAACTAATACACAATGTCATTCAATAGCAGCATGCAGATGGTGGCTGCTGTAATGGATTGCACAGAGTCAGGAAATGTTCCCATCATTTTAGAAATGTCTATTGTATTGCCTGGATCTAGAGTTCTAGATTTTTAACATGGCTTCAATAAACACCAAATGACCACACTACCAATAAAAATGTCAGTAAAATGTCCTTGCTCTTAGTTCTTTTAACTTGTCACTAGTTTCTAAAAGGATAAAATTAAATTAATTTATTTAAGATGTTCTGGTCACAGCCTGATCCTGGATTAATGAATCTGATGTTCATGTCAGAAAAGTAATGTCCTCTCTAGAGCCCTAGGGGAAGATGGCCTAATGAGTTTCCCATGGTGACTTCTTCTATCGCATGGCCAAGCCAACTAAGGGACAAACAGAACTTTGATAAGTTTAGGGATCAAAAAGGAGCCCCAAGCGTTGTGTTTGTCTAGATCTCTGGGATTTCACGTAAATAAACCCTCTTTAGAACTCTGTCTTCTGGCATAGGTCCTTGAATCTGTAGGAAGCACCTAGACATGGTCCTTCATCCCAGCTGTAAATCAGTCAGGAGAGACTTGCTACCCAAAAGCAATAGATGAGAAATGGGCTTCCCCTTAACTTAGCAAAGGACAAAGTTCAGAGCTGTCCTTTAGGCTCTGAGCGGATATCTGTCAGAATGCATTTATTGAGGGGTTTCTTTGTAAAATGTGCCCATAACAACACTACAGGATGAATCGTGTCAGGAAAACACAGGACTGGGCCCAGCGCGTCACCTGGGAACAGCTTCACCCAGATGGTTTGACACTATTTGAACTTACAGAAATGATGCTTCTAGAAACATTTTTGGGGTAGTGAGTACAGAACTAACGAGAAAGGGGGTCTCAACGAGAATGACGCTCTCTTCCCTCTACTCCTTGTCCAAGTGTGACTCTCAAGTTCTTGACATATAATGGACTTTGCCATAGAGCTTCATGGTGCTCAAGGAGCCCAGAACAGTGCTTTGAGACAGACACTTTCGTTGAACCCTGTGATTCCTAGTGGACAGGACAGCACAGGTTTTGGTAATAGACCAGTCAGTAAACAATACTGAAAACTATTCTCAGGACAGGGGAGCTGACTCAGCGGCCATCCTCTTGCAGAGGACCTGCGTTGGATTGCCAGTGACATCTCATGCACTCAGCCAACACCTCTGGCCTCCACAGGCACCCACATCTGTTTGCACACACTTCCTACCCCATATACATACACATAACTAAGGAACAAAACATAGTTCTAAAAATGTATTCTGTAGATAATCCACTTCAGGAAAATGAGGTACAAGATGACGGTTCTTCAAGAGAGTCTCTTCTATTGCCATTTTCCTAGGCCTTCACTTCACTCACACACACACACACATACACACACACACACACACACACACACACACACACACACACACCCTTGTTGTGTATTCTTCAGAGCTCTGAGAGGTACCATCTATATATTTGAAATGTTGTCACCCTGAGAAATTCCAAAGCTTCACTGCTCATCATTGTGAAAGATACTGGTTTTCTTTTTTGTTTAAGGATAAAAGATACATCCTTGAAGGATAAATAATAATCAGTGTTATCTGTTATGTGATCCAATAGCTTGGCATGTTGAGCTTTGAGAAGAAGAAAAGATTACAGCTGAACTGTATTTAAAAGTACTTGTGTTATTCCAGGGCCATATTCATCTTTTGCTTCATTTTGAGGACAGTCTTGCTCCCAAGCCCATCCCTGAAGTTTCCTGGCTGAATCTACAAGGCAAGGCATGCTCCCTATCCCAGCAGCGCACTGAGCAGGCTCAGCTCCCGTGAAGAAAGCTGGATCGCCGTCATCTCCTTGACACTTGGACTGGAGTCAGATGGGTTTTGTATAGTAGGGGGATTATTTAATTCACCTTTGAGATGTCTTGTGTGGTTCTCAGTGCCCAGGACCCTGGGGAACACACAGCAGGAAGTTTATAGTGCTCTGTAGCAGTCATCTTCACACACCTGGGCTGAGAGGTGACTCACGCTTTTAAAATTCCTTTAATAATATTATTATTTTTCTAAGTGTCTGGAAGGCAGTGTCTAGGTTTGTTGAGGAGTGTTTACATTTGAAGATGAGTTAATCAACAAGTCTTTTTTTTCCTCTTAAGCTTAATAGCAACAGTAAACAGGTAGTCTAAATCCAAGTTAGATGCCTGGAGATGGGATGGTCAGTAAGGTTCATCTGAAGCTGCACCTCTGAGTGATTGGTACTGTCTGAGGAGAAGACTCTGAGACCTTGAAGTAGCACAGCGGAAAGGAGGGTACTGGTCAATTATTAATGTCTGCAGTAGGCACGTGGGGAAGATGTGGCTGTATATAATGGTCCAAATCCTTAAACACCTAGACACGGGGAAGGGACAGTAGGAGGTAGGAAATCACAGGGTGGTGGAGTTCACTTTGAAAGAGACCTTGGGATGTTTTTATGGAAGTCTTTGAACAGTGGAGCATCCTGGACTAGATATAAACATGTCGGCAATGCCAACAGATTTAACCCATAGGAAAGCGGCTGGCTGTGTATGTGAGAGCTGGTGGGACAGTCAAGCCAAGATGAAGAGACAGGGAAGATGTAGGGCCCAAGGCACTGCCTAGAGACAGTGAGGGCCAGGAAGCTCTGACCCAGCTGAGGGGGTGGCGGGGGTTTGAATTTTATCAGTAGGCTGGTATCAGCTTATGACTCTCCTCTTTTCCTCTGTGTTTCGGTAAAGTGACCATTATACCACAGACATTATGAAAATAATTAATGAGCGATATGGCATGAACAAATACATTCATGAACTTGAGGAAGAAGAGCTGGTTGGGATGAAAAGTGGACAGGCTTTTGTGTAGACATGAGCTTGGGTATGGACAGAACCTGCAGGATGCTGTCCACTGCCAAGGGAGCTCTCTGGTCTTCTGTAAATATGGTTGTGACCAGCTGGAGGGTCTTCTCCCCAAAGCAATGACTTCATGACCACAGATTTCCGTACAGCACACACGAGCTTTAGGAACCCTCCCAGCAGTCTCTCCCTGTGCAGAACAATTATCTTTAGTGAGACCTTTCTTCGGTGGTAATACTTGGAATACAATGTGTCAGCCAACCTTCATGGCTCTTTGACGTTTTATATATCTATATCTACATCTACATCTATATCTACATGTACATCTACATCTATATCTACATCTATATCTATATCTATATCTATATTTATATCTATATCCTACCAAACCAAAACTGAAGTTAAAGTGGCAGAGCTGGGATTCAATGTTGAGTTCCTCTCCCTACAAATTTGATTCCTATCTCCTTTCTTCACTCTGCCTCAAATTGCTAAGAGTTATAGTATTTTTTAAAAAAGTGCATCTCCCCTGTTGCTGCTTTATGAGTTGGCTATGCCCAAAGGCCCTTTCTAACTCCTTGAATTTTCTATGCTCCTTTCCCATCATGGTCGTCAGTCAGTTTTCCATTATTGTAACAAATATCTTGGCCAATCAACGGAGGAAGAGCAAAGGTCTGTTTTGGTTCCCAATTTTAGAGGTTTCAGCCCTCGGTCAGTTGCCCTGTTAGTTCTAAGTCTGCGGCAAGACAGTTCACTATGGCAGAGGTATGTGGCAGAGGAAGCCTGTTGGCTTGCAGCCAAGAGCAGAAGGACAGGGAGGAATAGACCAGGGTGCTACAGTCTCCTTTGAGGGCGTACCCTGAAACTTCTCACCAGACCCTGACTTCTGGCCTTCTAAAGATTTCACCAGTTCCCACCAACATCATGCTAGAGACCAAGCCACACGCGTCTTTCAGATCCAAACTACAGCATCGGCTCTATTTTCCTCTCCTATGCCTCCCATCCCCACATGCTGCATTTTACCCCTGCTTCTCGGCCCGAGTAGCCGCTCTTCTTACTTATGGTTCCATCTCTCTCCTCACAGCACCTGTGTCCTCTTTCAGGTTTTCACGCCTGTTCCACTCACGGATAAAGACACATTTATGTTTATGATTGCTGCATGCACTTGGAGGAGTGCCAAAAGAACCTGCATAAGAAAATGCAGTCAGAGGCCCGGGGAGACGGCTTAGTGGGTAGAGCACTTGTCATTCCAGCGCGAGGACCTGTAACCCAGCAGTGGGAGCTGGACGGGAAGGTCACTAAAGCGCACTGGCTAGCCGCTCTGTCTGAATCAACCAGCTCCGGTTCAGTGAGAGACCCTGTCTCAAAAAATCAAGTGACGAGTGATTGAGGAAGACAACCAGAGTCAACCTCTGGCTTCCACACGCATGTGCATACATGTGCACCTTACTCATGTGTACACACACACACACACACACACACACACACACACACACACGAAACTGTGGACCTATCTGCACACACTGTGGTATGTGTTCAACCAAAGCTCTTGACTTTAAGCAGGAACTGATTATAAAGGAAATAGGCCCAAGGTGTGACTATCTATCTATCTTGGAAAATCAGTGGTTGTGGCACTTGTGGCCACTGTTGAGAACTGAACAATTCTTTGGCAGCCTCTATTACCTTCTCCAGGGCTGTCCTTTCCTGTATGCTGTGAGCTGTGTACTTGTTACGTGCCACCCACAGCCCTGTGAGCACGAGCCAGTGTTTCTGAACATCGACACAACTGGGTCAAAAGGCATCTAGAGCTAGGACATGGTGTTCTGAGGCCATTTGTATTTTATTTTCTCTGACTCACAGTTGCTAGTGTTTTAGGTCACCACTGCTGACGCCAGCATCTAACATGAGGAGTGATGGGTTACTGTCAACTTAGCCAAGTTTTGATTGTGTGTGTGTGTGTGTGTGTGTGATGACTTCTGGTAAGTTGCAGTCATTAAGATTTATTGTTAGAAAAGGAACAGATATTGTTGTCTTACTATGCTCACCGTATATCGAGTTGCAAGTAGAAAAACACTTTAAGCCAGGCGTTGGTGGCGCACGCCTTTAATCCCAGCACTCGGGAGGCAGAGACAGGTGGATCTCTGTGAGTTCGAGGCCAGCCTGGGCTACCAAGTGAGCTCCAGGAAAGGTGCAAAGCTACACAGAGAAACCCTGTCTCGAAAAACCAAAAAAAAAAAAAAAAGAAAGAAAAACACTTTAAGATCCGTGCTCTTCTTTCCTGTGAAGAGCAGTCTTCATTAAAAACCTTTTTTGCCTTAGTCTTTGGTTTGGCTGGGCACACAGTCCACAGAAGTGACCTTCCTGGTATCATGCATTGCCACCAATTGCTTTGGCTCAGTGCTGTTGAGCTCTTGTTTCTGGTTCTGGTAGTCCCAGCAGTGGGAGGGAGAGTGGCCACTGTTATGGAGCTAAGCTGGTATCACCGGTGTATATTAAAGGCATCCCATGGGAAGTGAGACAGCAGAAACACCAGTGTGCTCTCTGGGCAGGATGCAGAGGTGCTGCTCTTACCCACTGGCTGTCTAGGGGTGCTGAACAGCAGCCTGCAGTTATAGGCTGCCCTACCAAGTGGGTTTTTAATCCATGGCAAACAGGAGATGGGGGGGGGGAGGTGGGATCCAGAAATTCACCTTTTTCTAAGAAACATTAGATTCACACATCTTTTTAGAATATGTCTTGACATGCCAAGTGTTCAAAAGTGTGTTTGTTGTAGGTCATGGCTAACTCAACCATGACTGTCTTAATGGTTCTTTCTCTTCTTTATTTCCTTGAAATTGTTCAGCCTACAATTCCACCCCAACACAGCATTAGCATGGGATCTTTGGTCATAAGTTCTTCTATCTGTTCATTCATCTTAGGGCAAGACACATTTTTGAACATTTTACTAGACTATAAGCTCCTAGAGTGCAGAAAATGTGCCCTGTTTACCCCTCTGTTGAAAACATCTATATCTTTATTTCATATTTGCTGAATAAAATGTCCAATTGGCCAACAGAGAATGTCTAGCCAAGGGGACCAGAATCTCTCAGTTAAGCTTGGCTTTGATGTTCAAGCCACGCACAGCCTGTCACCCAAATGCTGGCGCAGCCTGCAGGGTCTTGGCAAGTGTTGGGAAACTTGTTTTTGGAGATGCCTCATGAACTGAAGGCTCTAAGAAATGAGCACACAGATGACACCAGGGAAGCAGACTTTGAAAGTCTGGGGTCATCTGTGGCCCTGGTCTCACAAGTGTGGCAGTGAGGGACTCATGGAGTCAAAGCTCCGATGGACTTTAACTGTCTTGGAAGGAAGGAGGCTGCTGGGTGTCGGTTAGGGATGGAGACAGCTCTGAGAGTTGGGCTGAGAGTGGACAGCTGGCTGAGTGGGCCCGGGTGGGCGAGCCTTGCAGGTGGGAGACTTTCTTCTGCCTATCAGGAGACAGCGGGAAACTCTTCCCTTCCCAGCCCCTTCCTTTTGTTGGACTTCCTGCGTTCATTCTTTTATTCTCCGCTACACTATTCCTCCTATTTTTCATTCTGTCTTCATTATAAATTTGCTAGCTCAAAATATGACCTCTTTTACACTTAATAAATTCTTAGCCCAGTGACATTAAGAAGAAAAAGAACGAAGTTAATAAAGAGGATTAGAGAGGAAACCAGAGTGTGCGTCTATAATGAAAGTAACGTGCTGCCCATATGCTGATTCCGCTGGATGTGCTCTTGAAAACCGTGGAAGGACCAAGTAATAGAAGTTGCCGCTGGAGGCTGTCCTCTCCTGGCAGGATTTTCTACCACAGAGCTTTGGTGATTCGTAACGGGGGTGGGGTAGACAAAAACCTGAATTTAAAAGGTACTCCTGGGAGCAAGGGGATTGATAGCTCAGTCTGTGAAGTCCTTGTCTTGCAAGCGTCACAACCAGAGTTCAATTCCCAGAACCCGTGGAAGATGCAGGGCATGTAGTGTAAGCTTGCAATCTCAGTATGAGAAGGCAGTGTCCAGCAGATCTCTGGGGCCTGGTGTCCAGCTAGCCTAGGCTAATGGGTGAGCTCAGGACAATGAAAACTGTCTCACAAAACACACGGTGGACGGTGCCTGAGGAATGAGACCTGAAGTTGTTCTCTGGTCTTTGTACTCAGGAGGCACACGTGTATGTGTATACCTGCATGCTTGCATGCACACACACACACACACACACACACACACACACACACACACCCTACTTCTGCTATTTAATGATTACGAAGCTTGGACTTTCTTCTCAGTGCTGCTGGCGTTTGAGGCTCGATAACTCTTTGGCATGGACAGCTTTGCTGTGCATTGTTTACAGAGCAGCACCCTTGACTTCTACCTATGAGAAGTCAGTAGCACCCCCTGCTTCTGGTGCCACATCCAAGAATGTCTCCAGATGTTGTCAAACGTCCTACTCCTGGGTAAAGTCCTTATTAGATGGGGACTGTGGGACAGGGTGTGCCTAGGGGAGCCACAGTGTCCCATCGGTCTGTTAACGCTTTGAATGAAACTCAGAAGGTAAAGGTGATGGACACCCCCATAAATGGAAAGGTGCACTATAGCAGCAGGTCCACAGGACAGCCTTGGCTAACCTTCACATACAGCTTGCAG
>CABHPQ010175973.1:25745-52241 GCA_902168405.1 Peromyscus aztecus | reverse complement strand
TTTTTTTTTTTTTTCATTCACAGAGGTGCTTTTCTCGTGGACTTAGGTGGTGGCATAGCCGTGGTTACCCAATTAGAGTTTCTGATGGATACAGATCTTGCTCTGGTCTCTGGGTTCCGCCCACCTCTTCCTGAATTCGCTTAGGTCCTTATAGTACTTTAAAGTACTCCACTAGCCCCTTCCTGAGTCTTCTGGGTACTGACAAAACAGGGCAACTGGATTTTTCCCCCGAAACCCGATGTCATTGGGCTGCACCACTAGGCGTGCGCAGAGCCCCACACATGCTCACTTAGGTATCTGAGAGTGGCGTTCTGTTGCGGTTGGCAGCGTTTCCTTCCACGGTAGCGGCAGCGGTAGCCCTACTCTAAATTGATAGCCAATGCAGCGGGGGTTTTTCCCTCCTCCTCTTCCTGCCTCTGCACTGCACTGTTTTTTCTTGGTTCCTGCAAGTGCCACAGCTACTGCCTTGGCAGCTCTAGCTACCTTGGAAGGCTTCCTGGGATGGTGGGGAACAGGGCACATACCAGAAAGGCGAGGGTGTTTGGAGTCACCATGCCCCTGTCAAGGGGATGAAGAGGAGGGGGTCTCCAAGTCAAGGCACGATGACCACGTTAACCACCCCTGCATATCCTTGCTTGCTTTGCTTCCAACACGCGAAGCCAAGGGGGAATTCTACTACTCCTAAGTGACTCATGCAGCCTGAGTACAGGGAGAAGGGGGTCTTTTGCTCCACACCGCACTATGCAAAATTAAAGAATAGAGAGGGTTTGAAATTTTTTTTTTTTTCAGCCCGTGTGAGCGCAGCTCGAGTCCTTTGGGCGCTGCCATCTTAGCTTTAGATGTTGCTGCGCTACCGCCCTGAACACTGTGTTCCCCAGGGTGCAAGCAAGGGGGCCACCCTGGGACAGCTAGGTGTTATATGGGGCCGACCCCAGGGCATGACGCATTGGCCTTCAAAGAATAGCACACAACTAAGGCAGTTCCTGCCTTCGCTGGTTTTATTGTGGGCGTATTTTTCTTTGTGGTTAATAGGCTCATTTCTCAAAAGACTAGTCTGTCGGTCCTGTAATGAGACCATGGCTTCATCTTTCACTTTTAGGATCACAGGTTTTCGCCATTCTTTTCCACTTGACATTGTAAATCTGGGGTACATTTTTTTTTAAATTTTTATGTCATTAACATTTTTCCTTTTCTATATCCTAATATATATATATATATATATATAATTGATATATATGAAAGCTACCTTTGCTAGTGTAGTAAATTACAAGGCAGGAGCCATGATGTGTATGTAAAATAAAAAAACAAACTAAATTTCATTTAAATGATCAGTGTACTACTGTACATAGTGGTGCACGCTTGTAGTCCCAGCACTAGGAGGCTGAGTCCAGGCAGGAGGATTTCCATAAGTCCAGTTAGAGTCTCTGAAATAGCAAAAGTATTTTTTAACTAAATGACAAGCTTCCAACACAGAAAGCATGTATACTATCAAGCACAAAAGAGGTTGAAAATGTGGGGTCACAAAGCTGTGTTTTCCTGTACAACAACATGCAAAAGCATTTAAAACAAGCTTGATAGCTGTGAACAAATTGGTGGAGAGAGAAAGTGAAGACATGTTTCCTTCTTTGGTGACCACCATATTTAAAAGGTCATAGAATTCTGCATTCTTAGCAGCCATGATGATATTTTAATTTAAAATATTTCAGATAGCATTACTAGCACCAAACTGAAGATACAAATTAATGAAGTAGTTAGAATTCTTCAGTGTTTATTGACTTTTAAGAGACAGTGTCTCACTGTTACCCAAGTGACTGGAACTCCAGGAAGCCACCACATTAGGCTTGAAATTCTTTCAAATGTAAATTGTATGCAGTAGCTCTCAGGTGCTTTGATATATGAGCATGAATAACTAATGCTTTTTCTTTTATATTAGTTTTTAAATATTCCTATAGTTAACACATTTGGATTCTAAGAGGACTGAGTTACATTTGGACATTTTCGTTCCTCAAAAATTGATTTTAAATATTACTTAAAGTGTGTGAGTTTCATAATATATGTGGATACAAATCACAACTTTTTGGAAAATCATGTTTATGATATATTTTCACCAGTGTATGCTTTCTTAACCAAGATAAAAAGTCATATGAGCTGTAACTCTACTAAGCGGAGTTTTTCAACTTTGAACAATTCACTGTAAAGCCAAGTGAGTAGCTTCCCCCTGTAGTAATGGCACTTGGAAAGCTGAGGCAGGAGCATAGCTACAAGTTCGAGGACAGTTTAGACTACATGATGAATTTTAGGTCAGCCTGGCCTGTAGAAAGAGATTCTGTCTCAACAACACCAAAAGGAAAAAAAAAAACTTCAATATCATTATTAAGGTTGGTTTTTATTACTAAGGTTAAAAAATACTTTCAACTGTAAATACTTAAACACTAAGGGACCTCTGGAATTCATGTATAGCACATCAATGCTTTTTCTCAAATTGAACAGGAGTTTAGAAATCCAGAGTGGAAAAATAGTTGCCCTGATCCCAGTGACCCCCCTAGAGTATTCATTTTTTTATGCTCTGCTCAGGGGCCTGAGACTCAACAGTGTCATGTTTCCACCAGATGACCCATAGGAGCCCCATTGAAATATTAAATTATATTTAATTTAATTCATGTCTTAGTTCAAGAGACCAGTAAAAGGAGGAACCTCTGTCTTAGCAAAAGTAACTGACCTATCTCCTCAAAGATAAATGGGGCTGCAGTTACATATAGGAACAGAGAGTATGTTTAACATACAAGTTGATTTTCTTGGTGCCTGTGACTTAGCTTTAATGTTAAATCAAGCACAATCTGGATGGATGAAGGAGGTGATGAAAGGCACAAATCTCTCAGGGCCACCAAGACTTTTAAAAGTTCTGGTTTTTACAATAGTAGATAAAGGTGTTCGGGTGCAGGTGTGGAAGAAAAGCATTTGGAGTTCTAGTTGTACCTGATTTCTACAGGAGAAGCAAAACCTTACACAGAATCTTGGCTGTGTAGTGAGCTCTCTATAAGAAAGACTGGATCTGAGCAATATTAAGAGTGGACTCAGTAGTAGTGCATGTTTTACCTGATTGCTCCTTCAGAACTTAGCCTCTCATCTCCCAGCTACCAGAAGTGTTGGCTGATGACAGTTCATAGTTGATGGCTGCTGCCTGGCCAATGGTGATATCGAGGAGCAGTACGCTGCAGATAACTTAACGGTATCCTGGTAAGGGTCTAGCTGTCTTGCATTAATTTGAGGACACCTGTGAAGGCCATTCCAAGTACAGAAGCTAACGCATGCTTGCTTGCTTGCTTGTTTGTTTCCTTCCTTCCTTGCTTCCTTCCTTGCTTCCTTCCTTGCTTCCTTGCTTCCTTGCTTCCTTCCTTCCTTCCTTCCTTCCTTTCATTCTCCATATTTGGATATACTCTGCTATGGTATTGCTGTATCGTCTGAAAATTTATTTTTTAAGGGATCTTCATACCAGCTGTTATTTATATTCCCTAGTTTATCTCCTTACCTGAAAAGATTTGAAAAAATATCCTCAGAGAATGCAGTCATTTCCCCACTTCCACGTATACCTCTGCCTCTGATTTTGGCTCACTTCAATCTTTCCTGTATACTCTGGGGATTTTTTTTTTTTTTTTTGAAAGCATACTGTGTGTGACGAAATGTTACTGGAGTAGTTGGGGGTGTGACTCAGAGCCCGAATACCTCCTTAGTATGCATGAGATACCAAGTTTAAAGTCCGGCACTGAAAAGAAGAAACTTCCTTTAAAGTCCTTATTAGAGTGATTAAATCTAGTTGCCACAACAGGTAAACACAAGCAGTTCCTCCCAGATCTACTCTCTGTCCCTTCACTGACCTTCCTCGTGCCCCAGGAGGCTGGCTTCTATGAACTGCATCAGCTGCACTCCTTGGAGGCCCTATGCGAGGGTTAGCTAATGAGGATGCTTTCTCTGGAGATTGAATAGTGGAGAAGAGGCCTGTCAAGGTATTCTTCCCAGATCCCCTGCTTTGTCAGCACCTCTGGCAATGGCTGAGTCAGTTTCTCAATAGGGTGCCTGCCTGGCAGCTCCTCCTGGACTCCACACTCAGAGCTCTGATTTCTTGTTGTCCATTTAGTAGTTCTAGAGGTGGTGACAGTTTCTTGTCCCCATGCTCCTTCCCTTACTCTGTTGACACTTCCGAGGGAAGTCCTTTCATTAAAATCTATTAATTTGAATTATCTGGAGCAACTTGTTTCCTGACAGAATTTAGCCGATATACCTCACATCTCAGTGACTTAATGCAAGTTTACTCGTCACGTATGTCATAGTCTGATACAGGTCAGACAGCATTCTTTATTTATGGAATGTTAGCATCTGGAATATGTAGTCTCCAACATGAAGGAGCAGAGCAGAGAGTTGAAAGTTTACATAAGATGCTAACAGGCAAGTTTAAAAATACTTTACATCCCTTCCCCCTCAATTCAGTGGCTAGACGCTGTCACAATGACCCCTAATAACAAGAAGGCAAGAAAGTGGCAACTAATACTCAGGCATTTCTGTTTTGTTTATACATTTATTGTCTTTGCTTTGATTTTAATTCTCCACGTTGATTTATATTTTATTGCCTAAAAATATGTCCTCTGAACCCAAATTGACTCAAGCCTCTGAGCAGCAACATGAAGAATATAAATAAATGAATGAACAAACAAATACTTCACCAGTTTTTTTCCGATTATTAAGATACATAATTCTTATGGGATATATAATATTTATTTTTCTCCCACTGGAATACCTTTTTTTAGTTTGAACAAATTACTAGGAAGATTTATATGGGTACTAATACTTACATTTTGTTTGTATATCTTATTATGAGTAGTTTTGTTGTATCTACTATTTAGTATTTGAATTAAACTGAAATCATTCCTGTTTTAGATTTCTGTCATTCCAAAGTGTTTCACCTGATGCTCAGTTATTCTTATAAAAAAAAACCCAAACTATTAACCCTTTTAATAATACCATCTTAGTATACAAATATATTTATCTCATAGCTTACTTCAATGTTTTATGTTCTACACAACTCTAACTGTTCATAATCTGTTTCTGTGTGATTTATTCAGGAGTTTTGTTTTTTTTTAGAGTTATAACTTCATACCACTATACATAAATGTATCTTTGATAATTAAATATGATCTTAAAGAAAGTGTACAAATCCAGAAACCAAATAAATTAATTTTATGTATTTTATTGTAGGCTCTGAAAAAAAATTACCCTTCTGTTTCTAGTAGATGGAAGCTATCTTCCAGCTGGTGACAGATATAGGCATTTGGTTCTTTTGGAGAGGTGTATCTTTCTGGTCTGGATGGCATATGCTATCCTCCTGATTTGGTGGACACTAACTCCTTGCACACTAGATAGGTTGTATTTTCTTGGTCTAATGGACAAATGCCACCCTACCATTGAGGTTAGATAGACACCACCCTCCTAGTCTGGTAGGGCGGTAGAAAGGCAATGTCTTAAGCTAAAACCACCATTTAGATCAACCTTCAGCATTAACTCGGGAGATAGTAAATGGTTCTCTGCTAGTTACCACTGGTCTAAAGCATGGAGTATATTTTGGAAAGAATGCAAGCCATAATTACTTAGTTACTATTGCTACAGTAGGCTCAGGTGAATGCTAGATATCTAGTGTCTTTCTTAACCTACTTCACAGAGGGTACAAGGAGTCCATTTTTACATCAAGTTTTATCTAGATGATTTATAAAACTGATGGCTGCTGTAGGAACTCACAGAGAGAGATTCCCGAATAAGCCAACAGTGTTAGTATGGCCAGCTGTGACAGCCTCATTTCTGGTAAGTCAGAAGAAAAGTTGAATTTTGTGTGGCAGTAGGACTAAATTAACCATTAATATTTAAAACACCAGCAGCATACAATATTGAAGACTATTACAGTTTAGTTTTTGTTGTTGTTGTTTTGTTTTTTAATGTATGCCTCCTTGCCAATCCCTTTTTTCCTCCACAGAAGTTATGAAGTCTTTCTTCAATGGTGTACACAATTTTAAATTTGTATCAAGAAGAATATAATAAGAAAATGAGATAGTCATAAATGTAGAAGTCAGCCCATCAATATTACTTATGATATGGGTACATAGTGAATTTCAGTTATTATCTTGAAATTCTTTAAATCTTATTTAAAATCAGTATAAGACTTCTAAAAAGTGAACATTGGCCAAATAAAAAAAATTATTTATAGAATGCAAGAGAAAAAACATTTTGCAGGGCTGAAGCAGTATCTCAGAGGTTAAGAGCACTGGCTACTCTTCCAGAGGACCCTGGTTGACTTTCAGCACCCACATGGTAGCTCACAACCCACTGTAACTTCAGCCCTGGGGGATCCTATGCCCTCTTCTGGCCTCTGCAGGCACCTTGCACACGTGATAAACAGATATACATGGGCTCTTTAATGTCAGGTTTTAAAAGCTCATTCTATTAAGTACTGTTTTTCAGACCCATTCATATTCATATTTAACTTATCTAATCTTGCATTTAAGATCTCAGAGATGTCATGTCTTATGAAGTTTTGCTCAACTTCTGAATTTGTTTAGGCTGTTGAGTTAGTTCTCTAGTCTAGAAAATGAAAGGCTTTATGTGGTAACTAGAGACACTTTAGTTCAAACTCATTTTTAACCCTTACTAGTTCTGCAATCTGTATCCATACTTCCCTGAGCCCTAATGAACTCAGCCATAAAACAGAAAGGTTTATTCTAGTCCGAAAGGGCTTGGGGTATGCATGTGTGCATGTGTGTGTGCGTGTGTGCATGTGTGTGTGTGTGTGTGTGTGTGTGTGTGTGTGTGTGTGTGTGTGTGTGAAAACTAAATGAGAGTGAGGAAATCAGTGCATATTAGATATACGCTGTTTCGTTACTCTATAATCAAAACATAAGACATCAAGTAGAGTCATAGCAGAAATATGATCCATATGAAAACATAATTATTTCATGGCATTAACAGTTTCTTCTAGTAGCATTCTAGCTTTTCTTTTTATGGTCATTGTTATGTTTTCTACCAATAGAGACTAAAATCATCTTGAGCTAATATACAAAACTCCTTATTCTGTAAACCACTTCCTCTTCTTATTTCCTCTTTAACCATACTCTCTACAGTGACTCAACATGCTCTTTCTCTTTTCTCCCTGCTTCTCCCTCTCTCCCTCCCTTTTCTGTCCCTCCCCCTCTCTCCTTCCCCTTCCTCTTTTCTTTTCCCCTTCCTTGTTCTTCTTCTCAATCATTTGTTGTGCTGCTCAGTTCATTCCTTTACTAACCAGAAAATTCTGTTCATCCTTGACTCCACGCTACCATACTAATTACTGCTAGAATCTCAGTGTACTTTAGTAGTGTGCTTGCTTTCCACTTAACTGCTTCTTAGGGCAGAAAGGTAAGTTTGACTTCTGTGTTACAAACAGTTCTCACTGCAGCAATGGATGAACTGGATGGAGTATCAGAGTGAGTCTTTCAGGTGATACCAGCTACAAGACACAGTCTCCATTTTTTATGAAAAATCAATTTGTTTTTATGTAAAAAGAAATATGTTCAAAACACTGATTTTTCAAACTGATGCCTACTGAAGCTGGTGTGCATCCACAGAAAATTTGAGATTTGTGTTTGGGATTTGCACATCTGACATGACATTACAGTGGGCTAAATATCTCTGAGGGAATCTTCCTTTACAGGATGTTCTTGGTAGGATATATTCCAGAGGCTTTATTGACTTTACAAATCAAAAGAATTCCCTATGAATAATCTCTGATATTCTGAAACAGAGCTGCACAGTTTTGAGTAGCACAGTGTGCAAGTCCTGGTTAGGTTTCTTTGCCGTGATAAACCATGACCAAAAGCAACTTGGGGAGGAAAGGGTTTATTTCACTTTGCAGACTTGCTCATAGACCAGTATGATGTAGGCATTTTCTCAACTGAGGTTCTGAAATGAACCTAGCTTGTGTCAAATTGACAAAAAAAAAATTAACTAGTATATTGTACATGCTCAAAAGTTTCTGTAATAAAAATTTAAAATATCAAGACAAGGAGGAGGTGTAGTATAGAGTAAAGAACATAAATGTAAATATAGTAATGTTATTGTTCTTATTGGATTTTATTGGTATTATATTCTTTTCATAACAAACATCTTTGTTGTATCATTTAGACTTACTTGTATTTAAATGAAAATATTAAATTCATTTTTAAGATAAAAAATTTGATTGTATGTGTATATGTATCTTTAGGAAAGGTGCGTGTGTGAGTTTAGAGCCTGCAGAAGCCAGAGGTATCAGATTCCCTGGGGCTGGATTGCAAGTTGTTGTGAACTTCCTGTCCCATTTGGGTGCTGGGAACTAAATTTAGTTCCTTTGTAAGAGCAATATGTGCTCTTAACCACTGATTTTTCTCTCCAGTCTCTTAAACTCTTATTTTTACAACTTACTATTTTAAATTTTCAAATGTAACATTGAATGACACAATGACATTCCTGTTCTATCCACTAAGTTTAACAATTACTAACCCCTTGCCAAATTAAAAACATATTTCTATGTAATGCATATATTCACTTTTGCTGAAACAATTGAAAGTCATTTGAAATTTGACTGCTAAACACTTATTATTTCACTTGTAAGAACAAGAAGGTTCTCCTTTATCATAAGGGAATTAATACTCCCAATAAAGTTAATGATTTCATAGTACTTTAATACCCAGTCCATTGTAAAATTCACACATAAAATTAAAGAAGTACCACTTGACTCATGTGACACATGGATGAACTCTGAAAACATCATGCTGAGTGAAAGAAGTTAAATATAAAAAGCCATATGGTGTGGTTCTATTTATATGAACTTTCTAGAATAGAAAAGTGTATAAAGATAGAGATCTTAGTGATTGCCAGAGGTTGAGAGAACAGTGATGTGTAGTAACTACTAAATATCTGGTACAGGTTTGCTTTTGGAGTAAATGAAATGCTCTGGGATTATATCATTGTGATGGTTGCATATCATTATAAGCATAAAGCAAAATCTCCACATTTTCCAACTTCCGTTAAGGGTATGATGCTCAGTGAGTAATCTATGTGACTTGCTGAAGTCTCAGAGCAACTGTCATAAAAAGAGAAGGAAATCGAATGGAAAGTGGTAGAAAATGAGAGGGCTCAAGGGGAAGGTAGTCTTTCTTATGAGTATAATATCAGAGTGGCAGGAAAGTAGGACAGACAGAGGGAGGTATCGAGATTTATGTATGAAAGGAGCCAATGGGAAGAAACACTGGAACTCCCACCAAAGCCGGCGTGCAAAAAAGCATGTGCAGAAAAAGCACTGTATGAATGTCTTCATCTGTTTGGCCTAGACACTATTAAGCCACTAACCTTCCTCTAGCCCTGGCCCACTTCCAACCTCAGAGGTACTTTTCTTCCAGGAAAAAAAAAAAACTGTCTGTTTTTGCCACTACTCACTTACCTGTGGTCTAATTCTTTGTGGTGAGACACAAGAACATGCAAATGTCAACAGGCACCCTCTGGATCCTAATCCTTGCCTACAATGGTAGTATTACCTTGACACTAGGACATTCAAGTGTTCTGGCTAGATGGAGCATCCATGGTTTTAGACTTACTGTGTGTGCAACAGAATCTTCAGGTACTTCAGTTCCTTATGTGGAGGGATGAGGAAGACCGGCAAAGCCCCAGTACCAGCAGGAGGGGTTTGTATAGTTCATATGTTCCCTGATTCCCAGTAGACATAAGGACTTCTGTTTGCTTTTCTGCGCACATTTTAACCAATGATGAGATATTTACTATTCTTGAAAGACAAAATTGCTGACTACTACCGAATGGCAAAGCAAATAACAATTCCAATTGTGGGAACAGTGCATCTGACAATACAGAAGACAAGGATCATTGAGAAGTATTAATTATAGGAAAAGACACTTTACAATTTTGTTGTGTGTCATTGTATATTTTTAATTGGTTTAATTTCTATTTTTAAATATAAAAACTTTCTCATTTTTCATTGAGAAAGAAGCCCAATTAGCAGAAAAATGAACATCAATTTACATAACATTAGCTCTCTTAGCATTAGAAAAGCTTAGCATTTGGTTTTTCTCTAAGTTTCTGTGGGACATATGTGTGTTTTAATCTTAAATTTTGGTAATCCCTCCATTACTTTTTTTAATCTAAATTTGAATGCATAATATGCCATCATGTTCCTAGCCGACATGGCTAAAAAGGCCTCCTCAGTTTTTAGTTTAACTCTGTGACATTGTCTTCCACTTTTGGATATTTATTAGTCACAGAAATAGGTCTTTTCAACATTGCTCAAATTAGCTCATCTTATTAAGTATTTGTGTTTGACTTGCTCTTTCCATTTTCCAGGTATTCCATGCCTCTTCTTAGTCTGATCACTTTTTACTTATTTTGTGAACACCGACCTGTTTCTACTACACAGAATTAATTACTTCTTGCTATGTTCTTACACACTCCACACATGGAAACATAGGGTCCCACAGTGCTCTTTCACTCTGGACACTCCAATATACACTCCGAGGAGCGCTGACTCCTACAGAGGTGTCCCAGGGGTCTCCTGATTGTATATGTCAAGCAGGAAGGTCGATGAGTGGGAGAGGCAGTTGAGTAGGCAGAACTCCTGACCTTCTCCACAGTCCAGGTGTCTTTCCTTCCCTCCCTTCCTTTGGTTGTGTGTGGTATATGTGGTGTGTGCATAGGTTTGTAAGGTTATTTTCACATATTCATAAGGATGCGCCTACATATATGTGTACAGGTGTGAATACATGTGTATGTGCACTTATGTGGAGGCCAGAGGACAATTTCCATTGTCTTCCTCAATCCATTTCCACATTATTTTTGAGACAGGCTGTCTCTTACCCTGGAGCTCATTGATCTAGACTGGCTAGCCAATAGGCTCCAGAGGTCCTTCAGTTTCTTCCCCAACCATGCTGGAGTTGCTGGGCACACAACACTGCACTTGGCTTTTTGTGAGGGTGCTAGAGATCTGAACTCAAGTTTGTCAAGTCCAAAGGAAACTCTACTCCCCACCTCCCAAATTCTGGTACCTGTTCCCCTCTACCAAAGGAGTCATTTCTTTATAGCTTTCAGAAGGGACAAATGGCTATCTGTGGTGACTACTAGTATACCAAAGTTCATCCTGGCCTCCAGGCTTCCTCAGTATCACAAGTACCTGTGTCTCTTCTCACTCTACCCACTGCCCTAAAGTTCTCCAGCTCATGTGCTTCCCTCCATCAAGTTTCTCATCCCCTTATAACCCCGCAATTTCAGCCATGTGCTCTCTTGCTCCTTCTGTCTTGGTCTGCTTTGCCCACACTCTGCCTTCCTCTCTTGCTCTCCCCCTCTGGGTCTTCTCATGGCCCAGCCCAGTCTGCTGGCCATGTTCAGTCTACTGCTTTCTCTCCCCACTCTGGACTCTTCCAGATGCCTCCGGCTGTACTCTGCCTCATGTCTACAACAAAAAGCTTCTACTCAACCACACCTTAGAGTGGTCACACCCTCAGTTTCTACAGAATTGTCATACTTACACAGTAAGCAAGGGGAGGACTGAGCCATTGGCCTAGCTCTGGCCTTTTTAGATAACAGTGGTGTACATACCACACTGCCCCCAAAATGTGACTCCCTGGTTATGTTAATCACGTGGCTCATTGCTGTGATCAAATACCTGATGTGGTGGTTTGAATAAGAGTGGCCCCCATCGGCTCATATCTTTGAATGCTTAGTTCCCAGGGATGGAACTATTTGAAAGGATTATAAGGATTAGGCGGTATGACTTTTCTGGAGGAAGTATGTTACCGGTGGTGGGCACTGAGGTTTCAAAACCACATGCCTGCCTAGGTTCGTTCTCTCTCTCTGTCTCTGTCTCTGTCTCTGTCTCTCTCTCTCTCTCTGTCTCTCTCTGTCTCTGTCTCTGTCTCTCTCTCTCTCTCTCTCTCTCTCTCTCTCTCTCTCTCTGTCTCTGTCTCTCTCTCTCTCTCTGCTTAGAGATAAGGATGTAGGTCTCAGTACTTCTTCAGCACTAGCACCATGGCTGCCTGTTGCCATGTTCTCTGCCATGGTGATAATGGACTAAGCCTCTGAAACTGTAAGCAAGCTCCCAGTTAAATGCTTTCCATTGTAAGAGTTGCTTTGATGATGGTGTCTCTTCACGGGAATAAAGCAGTGACTGTGCCAGATAGTTTTATGTAATCTTGACACAAGCTAAAGTCATATGAGAGGAGAGAGCCTCAATTAAGAAAATACCTTCATAAGATCAGGTTGTAGGCAGGCCTATAAGGCATTTTCTTAAATAATGATTGATGGGGGAGGGTCCAGTCCATTGTGGGTGAGGCCACTCCTGGGCTGGTGGTCCTGGGTTCTATAAGAAAGCAGGCTGAGCAAGCCATGGGGAGCAAGACAATAAGCATCACCCCTCCATGCCCTCTACATCAGCTCCTGCCTCCAGGTTCCGGCCTTATCTGAGTTCCTGTCCTGGTTTCCTTCCATGATGACCTACAATGTGGAAGTGTAGGCCAAATAAACCCTTTCCTCCCCAGCCTGGTTTGTGGTCATGGTGTTTAGTGGCAGCAGTAGAAACCCTGACTAAGACAATGACTAAGACAGCTGACAAAAAGCAACTTAATAAAGGAAGGGCTTATTTTGCCTTATGTTTTGAGGGCCAGTCCATCTGGGAAGGGAGAGCCCTGCAGAGCTGTGAAGCAGCCGGTAACATCGTTATCTGTAGTCAGGAAACAAAACGATGTGTGCTAGTGCTCAGCTCGCTTTCTCCTTTCTGTTCTTTCTACTAGGTTCAAGTCCATGACTGGTGGATTGGTGCTGCCTATATTCAGTGTGGATCTTTGTGTTTCAATTAACCCAGTCTGGACAATTCCACATAGACATTCCCAGAAGTATATTTCCAAGGTGACTATAAATTCAGAGTATGGTAAAGGATAATTAACACTAAAAGCCTTTGGAAAACACCATGTGGAAAGTACCATTGTAGAAACTTCCTAAAATATATGCATACACAAATATAAAAAGAGTTAAGATGGAGTTATCTTGGAAGAAGGGACAACACCCCAAATAGCAATAAAACTAGCAAATAAAAACCTAAATACCAGGAATAGGTTGCCTCTTTTTGAGTTATTGGCCAGTCTCATAGACTGTTCTCATAGACTCCCAAACATTGCAGGTTATTGCCATTGCTCTTAGTTACCTCCAGAATTGATAGTAAGACCCTGTTGCGGAAGACACCACATTCTTGAGTCATTAAGTCAAGCAGGTTTTGACCTGGAGGCTACATCCTTACCGCTAGCTTTCACAGTGCTGGAAGGTGCTATGCATGCTGCTGAGGAGAAGAGTAGTCATCAGTCTACTCAGCTGCAAACCTCGAGAGCTACAATAATGGCTTCCCTGGCAAGATAAACCTAATGGTGTAATAGTGGCATGGATGTTATGGGAACAACCAACCACTTTATGCTTTGATTTAAGGCCCTTTACACAAGATGGAACCCAGACCTGGCACCATTATCAGAGTCAAGAACTTGGAGCTAGGTAGATCATAGGACACAGGGGAGAACCTATTTTTATTCTGCTAAATAGACATAGTATTAAAACAACTCCTAATAACTTACTGCTATACCCATAGTTTAGTGCATCTTTTAACCTTCATTATAGAAGCTTCTTATCGCAACAGATGGCAGTTAACACACAAACACAAAACTGGTCAATATGGAGAGAATAAGAGAGTTGTGGTGCTTTGAATAAGAATGGCCTTTATAGACTCAAATGTTTGAATACTCAGTCCCCTGTTGGTGGAACTGTTTGGGAAGGTTTAGGAGGTATGGTCTTGTTGGAGGAGGTGTGTCACTGGATGTGGACTTTGAGATTTCAAAAGCTCATGCCCAGAGCCAGTGTACTGACTGGTTTTGTGTGGCAACTTGACACAAGCTGGAGTCATCAGAGAGGAAGGAGCCTCAGTTGAGGAAATGCCTCCAAGAGATCCAGCTGTAAGGCATTTTCTCAATGATCAATGGAAGAAGCCTAGCTCATGATGGGTGGTGCCATCATGAGAAGAGACCAGCGTCACTGAGGTAAAATCTGGGAAGTGTTTCCTGAGAGCACAGAGAAACTGTTCCAGAGGTGGCCAAGGTTGTACCTTGTGCTGGCAGCCAGATTTAGAAATGTGTAAGAGTCACCCAGGTGGTACTGGTTTTGAAGGCATGAAGGGATCATGGAGAGCAGCTGAGGCTTGCCTCTGTGAGAGACTGGGAGAGGCCATTGGTGAAGGCCCAGAACGCGAAGGGACATGCAAAGAAGTTGAGACTTGGCACTGAAAGGAGAGCCTATGACAGGCTATTGATGAAAGAGGCTATTGCCCAGATGCAGCAGAAGACCTCAGTGTTTTGGAGATGCCAGTTCCATGGGAAGACCACTAAGAAGAGAAGCAGCAGTGGAGTGGAGCCAGCCTAGCTGGAGCCAAGAAGACAACTTGTGTGTGCTGCAGAGGGTGGAGGCAGAGAAGGGACCCAAGCCCTTTGGGGAAGTTCAGAAGTGGATTCCAGACATTGGATGGTATTTTGTTTTGCTTTGGTTTGATTATGACTGCTCTGATTTTTTCCTCTTGAAGTAAGAAAGTATTTTACTGGAGCCCACAAATGAGAGACTTTGAATTTTAAAAGACTTTGGATTTTTAAAGAGATTCGCTATTTTATAGGGACTGAAAATTTAATGTGTTTGAATTTGTAAAGACTGGGATTTCTAAAGTTATTTAAGATCTTGGGGATGAATAAGAAAGGGAGGGTTGTGGCTTAATAGTGATGTGTTTGTGTGTCAAGTTGACAAGGGGTCAGTTGTACTGGCTGGTTTTGTGTGGCAACTTGACACAAGCTAGAGTCATCGGAGCGGAAGGAGCCTCAGTTGAGGAAATGCCTTCATGATATCCAGCTGTAAGGCATTTTCTCACATAGTGATCAATGGGGGAGGGCCCAGCTCATGGTTGGTGGTGCCTCCCCTGGGCTGCTGGTCCTGGGTTCTATATCAAAGCCGGCTGAGCAATCCATGAGAAGCAAACCAGTAAGCAGTTTCCTTCATGGCCTCCACATCAGCTCCTGCTCCCAGATTCCAGCCCTGCTTTGAGTTCCTGTTCTGACTTCCTCCAATGATGGACTATGATCTGGAAGTGTAAGCCAAATAAACCCTTTCCTCCCCATTTTGCTCTTTGATCATGGTTTTGCTGCTGCAAAAGAAACCCAGACTAAGACACCCAGTCTCTTCCCTGTCTGCCACATGCTTGTTGTTCCAATGCAAACGCTCAGCTACTCTTCCAGCACCATACCTACCCACCTGCTGCTATGCCCCCTGCCATGATGGTCATGGACACACCCACTGAAACTGTGAATTCCAACAAATTCTTTCTTCTATAAATTGCCTTGGTCATGGTGCTTTGTCATAGCAATTTAAAAGTAACTAAGACTATAAGAAAACAATGTTTTCTGAACACAACAGGTGGTTGCACATATGAATTCACAGTAATTGCGAGAACATGCACAAAAGCTGCACAAGCTCAGGAAAGACAAAACTCCAGCACAGAGGGGAAGAGGTGGGCATGAAGTCCCATCCCTAGCTGAAGAGATATTGGCATATGAGACCTACTAGGAGAGGAAGAGTCAGTTTTCTTTAAGCATGTGACCCCTCATAGGTCCACTATGCTCCAAGGCAGGCTCTATACCCAACGGTTTTGGGCAACACAAATAGAACTCAATGAGTTACACACACTCACACACACACACACACACACACACACACACACACACAGAGACATGAAAGTAATTGTATGGTAAGGAGGTTGGGATGGATATACGAGGAATTGAGGGAGGATGTAAATATGATCAAAATATATTGTATGGAATTCTCAATTAAATGCTATTTTTAAAAGTCCCATCAAACTGATAACCGAGAGTTACATCAAACTTGCCTTTCAGAAAACAGCAGAAGCAGGAAAGTCCCTCTGACCTTTTCTCCTAAGGCACGCCACATAGGATTCCTCATCTTTCCCTTGAGGCTCTCATTTCAGAAGAACCTCTTCCCTACAGTGTGAGGAAAAGGGTCCCTTATATCTGTGAGGATGTGGAGAATAATCTGGAGTCCTTGTAAGACCCCAGTTTACTATATCATTTTATACCATTTGTCTTACTATATTTCTCCCCTGAGAAGGCCAGGCAAATACCATGACAGGCTCCTAATAACTCAGTTAAAAAGTAGGCCTCGGTTTCTGCCTCTTGAAATGAGGGGAACTGCACATAGCCTGAGTCACACAGGTAATAACCAAATAAGGACAAAGCCTGGGACTTGTCCAGACTTGCCTAAGAATGGAAAGCTATAGCCTTAGCCCACCCCTAGTAGCCCTAACCAATTAGAAATGTACTAATATGATTGCCACTTGTGTAAGCCAATCCTAGGTAGAATGATCATACTGCTTTTAGAATTTCTTTAGTTGTGTATAAAAGAGCCTGCAAGCTTTTCTTGGGCAGCCATTTTTGTCTTTGTGTTGGATGCGTGGGCCCCAGCATGCTGGTACCTTTATTCTTAATATAGTAAACACTCTTAATGATTGCATCATGTCTGGTGGTCTTCTATGGTACTTCTCACGGACCCTAACATCCCAAATTGTTGACTCTTCATCAAACCTAAACAAAATACACAGATTTCTCTGTGGTTGATAGCTTTTGAAGGCTCTAATGTCACCTAAAATTTATATTAAGTAAATCTGTACGCTTTTCACTCACTAACCTGTCTTCTGTTGTAGGGCTGTCGTCCATTCATACACAAACCTAGTGATGGGTGAAAAAATATTCCTTTTTCCCCACAAGAAAATAAACAGGGCTTCCATGGAAAATTCCATGCCATATTAGGGGGTTTTTGTTTGTTTGTTTGATTGATTGTTTGCATTTTTTGTTTGTTTGTTTTTGGTTTGTTTGTTTGTTGTAGAAAAACATTTTGTGTAGAGAAAGAAAGAGAATGAACTCTGGAGTCAGAATTATGGTAGTTGGCATTAAAGTGCCATCTGTCATTAGTGGGGTAACCATAGTGACTCACTGAATGCTTTTTATCTTAGATTCCTATTTGTAGTGTTGGCTGAATAGTACTTTGACCATACCATAGGACCATTGTGAAGGCTAAATAGGATTCTGCATGCAATGTATCTGGCCTGCTAGTAAACATCACCTCTTTGCCTCTTAGCACGTTACATGTGACATTCATTGTGTTTTATGTCCTCCACATCCTCTTAAAGTACACAGGCAAGGCGAGAGACAGCATAGAACCTTATTTCACAAATGAATGAATAGTTTTGATTTTGTTCCAAATTGATTTGGAAGTTTATGGGTTTACTTGATTTAAGTGAGTCTCAAACCAGACAGATGCCAGAGTTAAGGGGGAGTTTTTATGAGATTGCAGCAATATCACCTTTTCTCACCTTGACAGGTTATTTGCATCCCAGATGGTCATATTTTTCTAGACATCTGAGGTGAAAACTATAGTTTCTTCACACATGTATCCATTTTATAGAGCTATTGATTCCAGTTAGGGAATTTTGCTCCATGGAGTATTTGCTTCATGGATGTATTTTCCTCAGTTTCATTATTCTGATGTTAAAAAAAATAAGGTACTGAGCATCTATCTACAGGTGATTCTGATCATACACTCAGAACTAACCAGGCTCAATAGTGATTTAGATCCCATAAGTATGCCTAGGAAATAAAAAATTATAATCTTAATTATTGCTTTGGGAAAAAAACATAAAATATAAATGAGTGCTAGCTGAATACTACCTTTTTATTCAACAAAGGATGGGATATTTAATAGGATCTGGGTTTTATTTTTCATGGCTGGTTTTAGAGTTTCCATATGTTTAAATGTGCAGCTGTTGTGTTAGAAGGTGCAGAACTTCATTAACATGAAAATATCTCACTAGACAATGCATTTGATCCTGAATGAAGTGAGTCTAATATATATGTAATCATACATATATAATGAAATTTTTATGTTGGAATGAAGAAGTAAATAAGATACCATAAAGTTTCATGAAAGTAAATGTATGAACCAATATAAATTGTAAAGTAACCTTTTTAAATCTTTTGGGAGCTCACTAGAAGGTCTGGTTTCGTTGGAATATTCATTAACATACCATTCATGTATAAGTGGAGTCCTTTTTTTCTTTTTATTTATTTTTGTGTCTTTTATATCATGCATCTCCATCCCATTTATTTCCCTGTCCCTTTGTATCCACCCTCTGCCCTTGAAACCTCCCCTTCCCTAAAATAAAATAAAATAATATTTAAGAGATAAAAAGGACGAGAAGAAAAAAAAAATCAATCTTGTCATGGAAGCTGTAGTGTGACACAGTGAGTCACACAGTAAACACTTTTATCCATGTATCTTTACTTGCAAGTGTTCATTGCAGAGAGCCCTTTGTCTGGTTCGAAGCCTCTGGTTTCTGCAACACTATCAATGCTGGGCCCTCACTGGAATTCCTCTTGGTTATCCTGCTGTTGCCCTGTGTTGTGGAAATCCTGCAGTTTGGGGTCTGCAGGACCGGTTCCTTCACATGCTCCAGCAGATCACAGATGGGGTGCATATTGGGGTGGGCCAACTCATAACTCTGATTCTGGTCCTAGGTAGTTGCAGGGATGGTCAGACCATGGGCTTTCCCTTGTCCTCACCACCAGGGTGAGCTCTCTTGCATTGCCCTGGTTAATTTACACCTTACATCAATGAGTAAGGGGCAGGGATAGTTCTCCAACTTTCATGTCCTCAGGGTCAGATCTCCCACACCTAGCATCTTCAGGGTCAGCTCTACTGTGTTGCCCAGGCATGGCATAGGGCCACTTTCCTGAGTGCTGCAGCTGATGAGGGATAGAACCAGCTCTTCCACTCTTATGACCTCAGGGCCAGCTGCCTTAGGTGTTGATTGATGGGGGTAGGGGGATAGGGAGGCATCTCCCCCCCACCCCCGATGCTGCCACATGACAGATAGGTAATAGGGACAGCTCTCCCATGCTCACAACCTCAGGGCTGACTCATCCACACTTCTGCCAAAGGGTTTGGCTCTATTGTGTTGTCCAAGTGAGGTGCAGGGCCTGTTCTCCCATGTGTGGCAGCTGGCAGAGAACAGGGGCAGTTCTTCTGCTCTGTATAAATGGAGTCTTACAGAACTAATGGGAAATTGTATGCTGAGGAAGGACTGAAATCACCTCAAATAGAGAAGCTATCCTCTGCCAATTGATTTATGTGATTACCTTACAATGTTGAAAACAGATGTTAGGAAGGTTGATTGTTGCTCATTGTGGAAATGTACTTGTAAAAAACAAACGAAAAGAGTAAGGAACATCTTCCTTAACTCCTCCTTCACTCCTGGAGTACATTAACCAGCAAAACAGACTGCTCAGATTTCTAGGTTGCTACTAGAATGCTTCTGAGGATGCTCTCTCTCCCAAAGAACATTTTCCCTAAGCCATTTCCTTTCCTAGCATTATCTGTAAAAATTCAAAAACTGTACCTTACACCAAAGACCTTCTAAAAGCTGCTAGAGAGGGTACACTTGGTCTTGCCTAATACCAGGTCCTTACTGTGTTCTATAACCTGTCATATATTAATCTCATATTTATTTCCTGTATGTTTATCTTATCTTCCAACTAATATAAAAACCCATGTAGTATTTTATGGATGGTACATTAATTATTTTTCTTATCTCTGTGATGATACATCTGGGAGAAATAAAGGGAGGAATGGTTCATCTCATTCCATAGCTTTGGAGGGTACAACCATTATTACGGTAGGCATGCAGACTAAGGCCTTTTCCTTTACTTGAGCGGGAACATACACTGTGCTTCATTGACACCATGGTGGATCAGCAAGCAGGGAGTTCAGGCCAGAAGGTGGGCAGGGCTAAACCCTGAAAGGGCCACCCTCAGTGACTCACCTCCACCAGTAATGCCTCTCACTCTGAATGATTTCCCTAAATAGTACCATCAATTAGAGACCAAGTGTTCTCACATGGGAGCCCATGGTGGCATTTAACATGCAAACCGTAACAGATGAGGAAATGGAAGAAAAGAGATTTGGTGGATTGGCTCATGCAATGGTTTTAAATGACAGAGATTTAATTGAGTCTGATTTCATGGTCCACATTGCTATTTCCGCTAGACCTATTGCATATCTTTACTATGTGTGCTGAACTCTTTGTTAAACCTGAGAATTGTGAGAAGAAAAGATCAAGTCCATGATTGTCCAGCTAGAGCAAGCTGTATTTTGGGGTGCACCCAGGACTAGCCAGCTGGCGCTCTTACCCTAAATTGGTATTTGAGAGAACAGTCCCTGCCAGCCTCTTGCAGTCCTTTTTATAGGAGAGATAAGGTGTTCGAAGGGGAAAGAGAGGCTGCTGGTACACATTGTTAGAAAAATACAATGAATGGGAAGGAGCAAGGTAAAGCTATACATCACGTGAAAGGGGTCCCAAGTTGAGGTTGAAAAACATGTTTTCCAGTTTACAGCAGATCTAAGAAACAGGAGCTTAACTATAAATAGAAAGAAACCTTAACTTGCAAGGACTTAACACAGGACAAACAGGAACTTTTTCTTTAACTATTGCAAAGGTTTAACACAGGATCAACAGGAACTTACTCTTTAACTACAAACAGAAACTTTAACCTGTGCAGGACAAACAGAAACTTATTCTTAACTGTCTTAACTGCAAACAGAACCCTTAACCTGCAAGGAACATCTTTCCTGTTTTAGTCTCCCATTAACTTACAAGGTATTTTATTCCTGTTTTGGTCTCACACCTATATTGTTAGTTGAATTTGGTAAAGTTTTTATAGGTAAAGACTATGCTGTATTCTTTTATAATCACTGCCTACTATAATGGCTTGCATATGGTAGACATGCAGTAAGATTTTTTAACAAATGAACGGAGGAGAAGATATTACACAGCTTTTAGTCAATGTTCCTGTTTGGGGGAAATAGTTATGATAAGCCTTTTAGTTTCATATTTATGTCCTCATTAAATTCTTTCATGCTTATTTTTCCTCTTAATCACTTGAGCATTGAATTTTCTCCTACCAATATTCCATTCTGAGCAAAAAGATTCATCACATATCAGAGAAACCGATATATCTGGCAACTTGAAAATAGTAAGAAAACCAAGTATAAATAATGATAACTTCTATTTGGTAGGATTGGAACTAAGGGTACTAAGAGAATATAGTTTTTCTAGCTGGATGCAGATATCCACGGTCAGGCCCTGGGTGGAGCTCCGGGAGTCCAGTTGGCGAGAAGGAGTAGGGTTTGTGTGAGCCGGAGTTGTTGGGACCGGAGATGGATGGAATACAGGGACAAGTGGCCAGACAAATGGAAACACATGAACTGTGAACCAATGGCTGAGGGGCCCCCAACTGGATCAGGCCCTCGGAATGGGTGAGACAGTTGATTGGCTTGATCTGTTTGGGAGGCATACAGGCGGTTGGACCGGGTCCTGTGCTCAGTGCATGAGTTGGCTGTTTGAAACCTGGGGCTTGGTAGAGTCCCTTGGCTCAGCCTGGGAGGAGGGGGCTAGGCCTGCCTGGGCTGAGTCCTCCGGGTCTATCTCAATCCTCAGGGGAGTCTTTGCCTTGGAGGAGATGGAAATGGGGGGTGGGGGTGGAGGGGGGCGGGGTGGGAGGAGGGAGAACGGGGGAATCTATGACTGATATGTAAAGTTGAATTATGTTGTAAAATAAAATAAAATAAATTATTAAAAAAAAGAGAATATAGTTTTTCTTACTTCCCATTGTTTGGATATATTGTAGGTGCTATTAATTCTGTCTCTCCACTAGTAAGGTGAACAGATTCTACTTTGTATATTTTAACATAGAGACAACAAATCCACTGAGTTTAGTAATTACAGATTACTATTAAATTATTAAATATACACTTGAAGAGTGGATTAAGAAATGCTGAATGAATGAGTACAACTCACATATCTGGATTTTTTTGATTCTCTTTTTCTCCTTAGCCACAAACTAAATATGCTGATATAATTTATAGAATATTGAACAGAACTTCCTACCACGTGCTGGCATAGTGTCCACTTGCAGCAGGACATTCTGTGGTAGGCAACATACAGTCCACAGCTGCTTTATCCACATGGTAATGATTTAGCTTCTGCCTTGGGGGTTCTGATACAAAAACAATGGCACCAGAAGTCATGCTGCTATCGTGGAAATGTCACAACGATGCAAAGAGGGTCTTAGTGTCAGGTCCAAAGGAAACTCCAAATCTCCAGACTCCAAAAGGCAGTCCTGGACTGTAGGAGGATTTCTGGTGGTTGGATAAAAGCCAGCATTCCTTATGAACTTGTGAAGCTGGTTCACCACTGCCAAAAGAAGTCATTTCCCTTATCCCAGGCAGAAGTGGTGCCTGTTAGCATTCCAAAGCACACGCTGGCCTCCAGGATCCCTTAGTATCACAAGTCCGTGTTATACATTTCCAAGTCCGTGCTATAGGAGAGGTATGTTCTCTCCTTTTTTGTCTCACTCTCCCTCTGTATTCCTCTTTTTATGTTCTGCTCCTGCTTTTCTCCTGGCCAGGTCCAGTCCACTGGCCATGTTCAGTCTATTTCTTTCTCCCTTTGCTTCGGACTCTTCCAGATGTCCCTGGCTGTTTTCTCTCTCATATCCACAATAAAAACCTTCCCCTTAACCATACTGGAGCATCATGTGTTATAGAATCAGTTTATACGTTCCTCCAGTTTTTATTTTGAAAAGTTTTGAATCAATAGAAAGATCAAAAAGACAGTAAAATATCATTTTCTTAGATACATGAACCAACATTTTTATGGTGTATGTTTTAGTTCCCTTTGTAACTAATAAATTTTTTTCAGTTTAGAGAAGATAACTAATAAAAAGTTCACGTTTTTATTATTTTAGCCACAATAGATGTATATGCTCTGTGAAAGCAGGAACTAGACCCATCCTGTTTACTGCTGTATCTCCAGCACCTACCCTGTTTGAGTAGAATAGAAGCCCAGCGCATGTCAGTGACTAATGGACTGAGTTGTTCTTTGAATAGTTCCTCCCAGGTAACTACACAAGTCAAAGTTTGAAAGAAATTAATTATACTTGATATTAAAGAAAAAATCAGAACACTAGTGTATTAGGGAGAATGAATGTAAGTCCTCTTATTTATAGCAATACTTAAAGTCATATCAGGTAATTTATTATTAAATATTCTTTTTGGAACAAAGAAAAATTAGTTGGAGTATCCAAAGCAGTGCTAAAATAATCCAACTTCGGAAATAGGTTTTGATAATAACATCTTGAAGAGCTAGTTTACTCATCCAAGGATGACCCATGAGTAGACATAATGTCTCCCTTGCCTCTATTTGCCAGATTAAATTTTAGTGCTGGGACTCGGAGAAGAGGAAAGAGCACTAAGCAAAGGATGGGGGAAAGTGTAAAACTACTGCTACGTAGGAGTCCTTTGACACAAAGGAGCTTTACTCAATAGTAAAAGTTATTAAGTTTTGAAAGTGTACTTACAAAGGTAATTACACCTGTAGACCTTACATGCTATGAAATCATCTATTATAAAACAAACATTTCTAGAATTTTAAAATACATTTCTGACTACAATAGCTACTATAAATGTAAAGTGTAAAAATGCTGGTTCCCAGGTGCCTATATAATAAACTCCAAGTAGCATGTAATTCACAAAATGAATTTTGTTGTTCCTGTCCCATATCTGTGCTGGAACTCTAGTGTCCCTTTACTTAAAATGTGTGATTTTAAGAATTCTACATCATGGAACTAGTTTGGAAAATGCTTTGTATCATGTCTTTAATCACCTTATTAGACATTCATCATATAAATTAGCCCAGTTAGAGGTTCTGAAAATGCGTGTCTGTCTGTGTGTGTGTGTGTGTGTGTGTGTGTGTGTGTGTGTGTGTGTTACTGGGAACTGAATCCAGGGCCCAGTACTCTACCACTGACATACATCCCCACCCCTCTAGAAGCTCTAACATATGTTTGCTATGAGAAAACAACTTATTATATAGTTTACCTAACTTCCTTGATTAAAGCATTTTGGGGGTGGTAGTGTATTAACAACCCGAAAGATACTTGTGTCCCCAGATTATAGTCTACAAAGTGTTGTCTTGGAATACCTTGGTTTTTGTTCACACTATTTCTGTCCCAAATAATTTCTTTAGAAAAATCTTATTCCCCAAACAACCTAAGCTCAGTTTGGTAGTATAATTATGTAATACCTACACTTGGGAAGCAGAGGATTACTGAGTTTGATCCACAAAACAACTGATATCTCATCTCAAAAAATAAAAAAAAGTCTAAGACACTTATAAAAAGAAGACACATTGAGGATTTAGTTCTATATAGGATAATCTTAATGTATATAAAAGCTGGCATTCCTCAGAAATTTGTCAGAAGGGTTTCTGTCACCAAAAGAAAGCATTTCCTTTCTCTGTGGCAGAAGAGACATACAGTTCTCTGCTGACATATACCTGTGGCTGCATATCAAAGTCCATGCTAGCCTCCAGGCTCCCTCAGTCCCTATTCACAAGTACTTGCTCTATATCTCAAAGCTCCCTGGCCCTTCTCAACTCCTCAACTCCTCCTGCACAATGCTAGCCCTCGGGCTCTTCCAGATCCCCCAATTCCTCTTTATAATGTCAAGGTTTTCCCCTCTGTCTTGCTATTCACATTTCTCTTGCAGATAGCCCTGGCCATGTCCAGTCTGCTTCTTTTTCTCTCTGTTCTGAACTCTCCCAGATGCCTCTGGATATTTTCTCTCTTTTATCTACAATGAAAACCTCCCCTTTAATCATGGAGCAGCCATTTCAGTGGTTACTTTACTGCTCCCCTTGCATATAATATATATTCTGCATTTCTTATTGTTGAATAAAAATTCTTAAAACCTTATGTCATTTATATTTTAGTTCTTTGGATAAATATTTTCAGAGTAAAGAAATATGTGCAATAAGAGAGGATAGTACGGGATGAACATGGGATATACAGATATAAAATTATACAAAGAACATGCTAATTGAAATAAATTTAAAACAGAAAAGCTCATGTAAAAAGGAGAGAGGTGTGAAACTAATTTACATAAAGGATAATATTTAAAGAAGATTGTTCCATGAAGTGGACAATGCTTGGTATGTTCAAAAGTCTCACTCATAAGTTTTGCAGAATTTATCCAAATAAATGACAATTATTGAAAGAACAGCCAGCATTTACATTAATAAATAAAATGAGAATCATCCCTAGTATAAACAGATAGGACATCTATTAACTTTGTTGATCTGAGATGTTGATACATTCTGCTATTTGTTCATGTAACTCACTCTTTAAAGTTACTCTTGAGAGAATATTTCCATAGGTTTCTGCACATCCTGTGAATAAAGGCACTGAAAGCCCTTTTTCCTGAACCATTTTTTTCAACAATTTTGATATAAACAGAAGACAGTGTTTCCCTCTGGCTATGAAGCTCCAGAGCAGGTCTATTTGTTATCTGTACAATGAAAGCAATGCTTCTCTCTGGAGCAAGGTTTTGGCAAGTTCTTTTTTGCAGCCCAGTCTTTTCTAATAAGCATCTAAGCTGTTCTAAACTTAGGACTTCCCAACTCAAAGCCATTGTATGACCAGCATCAAAGAAAGCTGCTTCACGTAACCCCCGCAGGATTCCAGGAAAGAGTGAAAATGACAGGTGCACACAGCTCAGGATGCTGGGTGTGACATGAGTAATAAGTTCTTGTCTCTGACCCAGAAATCGCATGCCGTTTTCCAGTATCCAAAACACTATAGCAAGCTAAGTAGTCAGCTTGCAAACCTACGTAAAGTATCCAAGTTTTTCAAGCTTTCTTTTGAGTGTTCTCAGGCTTGTCTGGATTGAGGACCTTTAATGTGGGTCACTGCTGGGTGACCTTTGTGAGGCCAAGTGGAAACTGAAGAAAAAGACAGTACTAGCCTGAGGCAAATAAGAGATATTATCAGGGCTCAGAGCTGATCTGGTATGATCAGCTACCCACGCTAAGTTCAAAGCAACCAGCCGTGAATAAATGGACCGACATCAGTAGCCAGGGCAGTTCATACCCCAGAAACAGATTGCTAGAAAATAACCCTTAACTTCTTTCCCTCTAATAGGTGTCTTCTCATACAGACCAACTTTCTCCTTCTTTTAAGATTGACTTTTAGGTCACTTTAATTACAGTGGGCACTTTTAATTACGGCTGGGCACTTTAATTACGGTGTCAAGTCATTGGGTTCCTCTTGCCCCAGGGTGGGCTATCAGCCTTTTCAAAAAAATCAAGGTTTAAAGAAAAGTGAAGCTCTTCGCCTGATGGGGAGGATTAGCTGAGCCCAGACACTCCTTTTTTTTTTTTTTTTTTTTTTTTTTTTTTTTTTTTTTTTT